>JAFIRS010004766.1:0-75029 GCA_018342105.1 Gonioctena quinquepunctata
TCCATGACTACAAAACTCGTCCACCATCCTGAATTTGTGAATTGTAATAAGAGATTCATAATGTCCGATCCCGAAAACCCGCACATACCAATTTTGAATATAATCGGACCATAAACACAGAGATCATCGGACATCTTTGAGCCGCCATTTTGATTTTATGAATTTTGAAGAAAAATTCATAATTTTCGACTCTGAAAACCCCCACATACCAATTTTGAATCGAATCGGATTATAAACCTAAATCTCGTCCGCCATCTTGGAGCGCAATTTTGTTTTTCTCTATAAAAAAAATTCCACGAACCGTCATTTCTATTTCAATTATTTTGACAAAAAATCAATAATCTCCGACTCCGAAAACCCCCACATACAAATTTTGAATAGAATCCGATCATAATCACAAAACTCTTTCACCATCTTGGAGCCGCCATTTGGTTTTTTCCTCTAACAAAAATTTCATAATACAATGTCACCAGAATTATGAACACCTGTCAAATTTCAGTTCGAATGGGTGTCGGCGAGTGCTCCGAAAATGGATTACAAATTTTGAACCGGAAAGAATGACATACGAACAAAGCAAGTTAAATATAAAAGCTTGTAATAATAAAAAAAGGCTGCCTGGCCTCATTTTGACATGTCGAGAGGAACTAATGGCTATGAATCAGACTTTTGAATGCCTCCACTATATTTTTTGTAAATTACAATAATGCATATTAATAATCAGAAACTTATTCGAAATTTGGAGCAGATCATAATTTTTTCCGCAGAAAAAACGATTTTTCTGATATTTTAACTTAAAAATCAAAGGACAAACATTGTGAGATTTGAATATTATTGTGTCTGTCATAATAATCGTAATAATTGATCTATGGAAGATAAGAATATCTTAACGAGTATAATATTGAGAGAAAATGAGAGAGGCAAATATAATATTTATAAAACCTCCTGGCATACTTGAATTCAACAAATTGCCAAGTTATTTCCATTTAGAGTGAATTAATAATAAAATATTCCCCCTGCAAATGTTTAGCCCCAAAGGAATGGACTGTCCGGGGAAGGGACGGAATTTATAAATATTTACCGTAATACTCGGAGCGACTGATATTGAGAACGTACCCTATCTCAGCGATACTCAGACAAATATGAAGTCGCTGTATTGAGATGCGTTCGATTATAGACTCCTAGAGTAGAGTAAAGTATTTGAAGGTTTCTTAAATTTACTCTGGAGTTGAGTACTATTCATAGAATATTCGAACGGTGCGGAATATATTGGGAGTTGTTTACAAAGTCCGAGTGACAGAAGGTTCTGAAATCGGAAATATAGGTTGTTATTGTTAAAAAAATACGAAAACAATGAAAGTTGATGAAAACCGGAGAAAAATATTGTTGACGATAGCAGATAACTTTTCTAGAATCTTGTTCGCCAATTGTAAATTAAATGTTAGTATTTATGGTAGGGAATGACAATGGTATATTCGAATGCCATGTGATGGTTTCGAAGCAGTTTGATTTAAAATAGGTCCTAGATTAACAATTCGAGTGACACAGTATGAACTTGGTAGACCATATGTTTCTCCAAAATTACAACTATTATCAGCGAACAGTATTAAACACATACACATAAATAATCTCAATCTGTGAGAGTGTGAGACAAAGCATAAAGAGATTTTCCGTCTCCCAGAGTTATGTCAATTTTGTGGAGTTAAATAAACCCAGCTATTTTGTAGAGTTGCGAGATTAACTCGGTAGCGAATACTCGGGTATTTTCGAAAGACAGTATTATAGTAAAATATACACAACTTTACGATTTTCGAACGCTATTTAGTAAATTCTGCTCGATGGAGTTAATAATCGAACGCACCTTTGCACACTAGGATTGAAATTCGAGGAACTCACACAGAACCAACTCGTGCTTCAGGGATTGTAAATCGAATACTGTCAATTCAACGCCGAACATTAGAAATAAACTTGCTCGCGGCTTTATTCCAGGGAACACATAATTATATAATATGAGTTATGTGCTGGATTCAAACCAATACCAGAGCGGGGACTTGTGCCAAACGACATCTCATGAGCCAGCGGCCTTTCAATTAATTACTTGGGAAAAACATAGTTTATAAAATTTACATAACTTTTTGTCAAAGTCAAATCCAACTCTAAAATTCATAACTTGCGTGGATTCGGAAATTCAGACATAAGATTTTTTCCAGAGAATCCCCCGGAACATCCAGAGACTGGAAGACACCGGGATTTCGCAGCACTATCAGTGACTCATTCTTTTAAGGTTCAACTGCTGGAAGACTCGTAACCTCTTTTCTGGGACTGTAACTTTTTATACTCAATAAGTTCCAGAATTACTTCTTAGTATTCTTCTTCTATTCATTCGGAATGAAACAACGTAATTTTTGAGCTTTGAATAACATATATTAAATTCATTAGCTCAGTCCAATGAATTATTCTATGGCTTTTAGGTCCCCAAATTAACCAATAAAAATAACAGAAAGGAAGGATATTCATATAATAATATTTAGTATTTCAATTGCGATGGGAATTATTCAAATTTGAACTTATTCTGAACTGTACTACGATTTAATTGAATGATAAAAAATTCAGGTTGAGAAGGCTACTAACTGAAACAAAAGCCCTCGAGAGAGATGTGTATCTTTGAAAATTTCAGACCGAACTGCCTTTAGATCTCGTTCGTTTCTATAAACTCACAGAAGCCGTAGACATCTGCCAGTCATTTCTAGCCTGATAAATACGAAATTGGCCATGAACGTTTTCATATACCGTGTATCAACGAATCTATTAGTCAAGTCATAACTTCCAGAATATTAAGTGTATCAAAATGAGATTTGGTATAGGTTAATGGTATGTGAAGAGGAGAGTTTTCGCATATTTTCTACTTTCCGGTCACTTCTGGTTTCACAGGAAATGGCTCCGGTTTTGAATTTTTAAATAGAACACCCTGTATATTGTAACATTTTTGGATTTCTGAGACAATTCTGGATCAAAATGTAGCATTCTGAAAAATTCTTATAGAGTCACCATTAATTTTGCATCTAGGTGGCCATGATCGGACGTGAACTAATCTGAGAACCTCAGGTGATGTCAGGAAATTACAATCGCAAAATTTTAGTGACTAGTATGATAGATAGGAATGAGACAAGTCGGCAAAATTGTGCCATGGATAGCCATGATGCATAATATTTTGCAGTTATTTTATTCAAGTCTTCTTTGGAAAACAAAACACTCACTTAGGTATTGACAGTGACACAAGCTTTATGAGCAGACAGTAAAAGCTTCTCAATTTTCGTTAAATTTCAGTTTAATTTTTCTTCAAAATAATATATACTCGAAGAGAAAAAGTGGATATGTTATTAATATTTGGAGAATGTCTTAGAAATTCAAGGAATGCTGCTGAGTTGTATGCTCAGAGATATCCCAATCGGCAACATCCAGGCCATCGGTATTTTCCGTATGTTGAGAATCGTTTCAGGCAAGAAGGAAATCGAGAGGCGGAACAAAGGTTATCATAAATGAAGAGACTGAGATGAACGTTCTTGCTATATTTGAGGTTGATAAAACGGCTTCTTTAAGAGAAATTAGTGAAAAAATGCAGATAAGTCTCGAATCAGCAAGAAAAATACTGAAAAAGCACGGATATCAAGCATTTAAATATCAGTTACATCAACATTTGCATGCTGACGGTAGTGTTTTGTGATTGGCTGTTTCAAAATCATAGAGTTAACCCGACTCTTATCAACTTCATTCTATTTTCCGACGAATCACGATTTACAAATAATGGTATGTTCAATAAGCAAAATATTCGGTACTGGGCCCAACAAAATCAACATGCAATTTTCAAGAAAGGTTTGGCGTCAATGTCTGGGCTGGTATAGTTGGAAAGAGAATAATTGGGCCAATATTGATCTATTTAGGATGAAACAAACAATGGAGAGCCAAATTAAAAGAGTTGAAGTCAATTTATCACAACTTTAATGAGACAATTGTGCCATCTGGAAACAGTGCCAAATACTTTGATATGAATCTAGATGTCAATTCCAAAAGGAAACAGCAAATCAATAGTGAAAGACGAGAACTGGGTCTGAAATACGAACACTATTGGATGATAATGGGTAAAGTTCACCTATATGATTATCTGATTTTATGAACACCCTGTTCACAGACACAAACAAATCAAGTTTCCTTCACCGGGTCTGTGAGTGTTCCAAAGATTCAAACATTATCCATACCTTTCAAAATAAAGATTTGAGGAATTTGGTAAATTCCATATGATATGCCGAAAATAATGACACACTCCACCTCCATTCACATACAGGGGCTCTTTACTTACTGGACAATCAACTCATGGTCTGCAGACTGAATATAGAACTGAACATTTTGAACATCTGCATCTTCTCAATATCTTTCAGTCTATAGTTCCATTGCTGATAATGTGTCAAAATAACTATTCTTCCACAGAGAACAAACCTCCAATAAATATAATTTTCCATTTTCTATTGACATATTTGAAATTACCACTTCTAATCTCCCTAGAGCATGAATTATTGCCGGAATTTTTTTGAGTACATGAATTTTTTGAAAATTCCCGCAATTAATTCAAGCACGTGGGGGATTCGGTAAGAACATTTAATACCGGAATTATATTTAAATAGAAAACATTAAGTAAATATTTATTTTGACGTTATTTACAAATAAATAGAAGGCTGTGATTTTATGATCATGATCTTATACAATTTTCTTACTAGGTTTCAGGGAAATGTCAATATTGACTAAAAATGAAAGTGGATGTTATTTCAATATTATTATTGTCTAATTATATGATAGCTGTCATGTGCCGGGAAATTTCCACGTATTAATTTTACGTCTACATGCTAATATGGATGAAAAATGTTCAGAAAATTTGCTGGTAACCATAGTAACAATGTCGAAATGAAGCATCTGATTGGTTGAAAATGACTGGAATAAAATTTTCAATTGTACTCAATATGAGGCCTCGTATTAATCTATTTCATTCCTAGTTAGAAACCAAATAATATCCCTCCAATCTAAATACTCTTCAAATTTGAATTTTTATTTGATTCATTGGAAATATATTCCTTCAATTGATACTGAAAATAATATTTGTATTTTGTCAGGCTGTTCGATATGAGAGAAATTTTGTATCGTCTTGTCACGATTCCTATGGGAAATAATCGTGTGGTCTCGACTGGAAAAGTTGAGAGAGTGGGACCAGCATCTCCCATGTAAATATAACTACGTGAAATGTCGAGAAATAGCAATTTTGGGCGTCATAATCAGAAACAAGTTTCGAATTTTTTTTCCCTTGCTTTACTCCTGAACAATAAACATAATTAAAACGATGAAATTAAACTTTTTGAATAATTGTTTTCAGCAAAAAACTCTGGAATACGTGTAACCTTAAATCGTGTGAAGGAAAAACAAAAATCAACATGGGAACTCCATCAGACAGTCCAGTAGAGGAAGTTATGTTCGAGATAGAACCGTCCAGGGTACCGAAGCCGATACCAGTGGCGTTAGAGGATCTTTGCAGATTAACCAAGTTTACTAGGCAGGAAATTCGAATTATGTACAGAGGATTCAAAACAGTGAGTCTATATTTCTTTATCAAAGGGAGTCGGTTAATAAACCAGTAAATATTTATAATCGCGTGTATAACACAAAACACTTTTGCGTTGTAATTTTAGGCGAACATTGGGAAAATCAACCATTTGAAGCGAACTTCACTTTGATTGCGTAACCCATCTTCATGGATGTACTCTTTGACGCTTGATAAAGATTTTTGATAAATCTAGAACTGTAGCTTCGAAATGACTCAGTGAGTGAGGACCGGGAATATGATGAAAAATATGATATGAATGTCCTAGGCCAAATGACACCTTGAACCGTTCTTGGCTGATTTGGACCTCGTAAAACGTATAATGACACTATTAACTGTTAGCGGTTGTGCAAGAGTTTAGATTACTTTTTATATATATATATATACTGTTTCGGGTTTCTCGACATTTGGATGAATTTGATAAAAAAATATATATATTTTTTGGATTTTCTGTAATTTGTTATAAAATGACATTACACAGCCATCATTCAAGGGTATGCAAGAGGTTAGATTACACCCTATATATATATATATATATATATATATATATATATATATATATTTATATATATATATATCAATCAAATCATTGCTGATATGTGGCATTCTTTTACCCATGTTCTAAATCTGTGTGTGCCCGTATGTAATTATTTTTATAATTTGTATTTGTGCTGATGTCTGACCCATTGGGAAAGGCCAAAACCCTGGCTGAAACGTTTGGTTATAATAAATAAAAAACATGAAATAACAACCTCTGCTATTTAAACGAACCTAATATCCAAGAAAGGAAAAAAAGCAAATAAACAACTAACTATATATATATATATATATATATATATATATATATATATATACAGAATACAATGTGGAGACATCGACAAGATGTACATTGGCAAAACAAATAGAAGAATCATTATTCGCAAAGACGAACACAAACTTAAGTAAGTAAGTTTATTCTTCTTCTTAGTTCGAATACAATTTTAGATTCAGTTTATTGTAACCTTTTGTGGATGGATGGATGCACCTAAGTGAATGTATTACTTGTGTTGTGCTTTCCATTCACCACTCAGGGTATTCAAAGATGAGATGATTATAATTATCAACTAAGTATGGCAGTTATAGAATCACATTGTTATTGATATAAGAGATACCTTCGATATGCATGTAACTATCTATATACACTCATACATACATTTACATACATATATACATATACACACATATACTTATATAGGTATACATAATTATGAAAGTTATAGAATAATGGAGTAATGAGTATCGAAAATGATAAAAGAGAAGGAGGGGTGAAGAGTTTGTCGAAAATAATTTCTATATATCCGAATAGGTCGAGAAGTTCGGTATTAAGCATAATGGATGTTTTGGTTGATTTATTGAATTTATTGAGACTGGAAATTATTCTTATGCGAGTTGGCAGGAGATTGAACAATTTTGGACCGTGAAAAAAAATACATATCTGTGTGTGACTCTTATTAAATGCCGGTAGGTTTATGGATGAATTTGTGACGAATCTTGTTTGTTTTTCTTTGTGTGTCGTTTGAAGTGTGGATTTGTTTGTAAACACCCATGCTAGGCACTGATGGATGTGAAGGTCGCTTGTTTTCAATAATTGCGTTTCCTTATACAGAAATTCGGTAGAGAACAATTTAGGATGGAAGATAGTGACTAAAGTTTATCTTCCAGTCGCAGATGATTCCACATCTGATTCTATGAACATCCTGTTCATATTTTCACAAATCAATTTAGGTTTTTTAAACAATATTTTCAAAATTGTGTTTGAGTTGTTTAGAGGTATTCAGGGAATTGTTGAATGTACCGCCCCAGCCAGTAATACAATATCTCATTACAGATACTGCTGGAGAGTAGTATATGGTTATCAAATTTTTGTACTCCAGGATATTTCTCAATTCATAATTTATTTTTGTTAAATGTCTAAATCGCTTCACAATATAATTTACATGTTCATTTCATCTCATATACTGATCCACAATAACTCCCAGGTACATTTTTGTTTTTTCTATAACATCACAATTGCAGTTTATTGTATTGTATTGTATTAGTAGAGTCTTTGTCATGGATATGGATTATGTTTCGCCACGGTTGATTATTCTGCATTAAGGTGAATGTAATAGATTTCGTTTTTTCAACATTGAGACTCAGAAGGTTGCGATTAAGCCATACCTCAAAATCTCTCAGTCCCTTTCCTAATTTTTGAAATACCTCCTTCCAGCTACTATCTGTGAATATGAGTCCACATATGAGATGAGATGCCGCTCTTAATTTTGATGAAGCGAATACTGTTGATGTATACAAGGAACAATATGGGTTCCCTGCGATACTCTTATTATTATATAACTTTGACCTTTTGTGTCCTATGTGATATTATAAATAAACATTATATGTTGGGCCACGTATACCGTATCCCAGCAGTTTTTTCATCTATTATAAGAAACAAATAAACCACATCTTCCTTGTTTCAACAAGAACTAATGACAGGATACATCATTCATTTTGGAGGTATATGATAGGTACATTATTTTCCGCGTGACATGCAACTGACTCTTTCTTCAAGAATGAAACGAACCTTTTGGAACATTTTTAATACTTTTTGAAATGCTCAGTGAAGATTTGGACACAAATAAGAATTGAAAAAAAACTTTTTAACAAAAAATTAAACCGACGAAATACGGAACTAAAAAGTAAAAAATAAAAACATTTTAACAAAAAATTAAACCGACGAAAAAATCAACTGAAAAGCAAAAAATAAAATAAACCTTCTTAGTCTAAATGATAATTGAGCTCCTAAACTAATGTGAGTAACTGATTTTGAGTCGGTGCCAAACAAACAATTATCGAAGATCATTATCTATGAAAGGAGTCATCAAAACGCAGCCGTGCATCTCGCTGCCATCATTTTACGCTTCACCTAATTCAATTGCTTGTTTGTTTGGCGCCGACTCACAATCAGTTACTTACATTAGTTTAGGAGCTCAATTATCATTTAGACTAAGAAGGTTTATTTTATTTTTTGCTTTTCAGTTGATTTTTCGTCGGTTTAATTTTTTGTTAAAAAGTTTTTATTTTTTAATTTTTTGTGGCTAAAATCTACCAATTATTATTTTTTAATTTTTTGTGGCTAAAATCTACCAATTACTACCTACTTGTTTTTTGATTACTTCCAAAATACTTACTTCAACTATTACCAGTTAAATAATATGATTATCTACTTTTACTATTTGTTGTAATATAAATGATTTTCGTTGTTCTGGTTAGTTTATTTCATTACTTTGTATATCATTCCATCCTCTCATGAAATATACTGATTTTGACGGAACAAGAATAATGTCAGTAGCGATCTGTCATTGTCAACTACGTATGTGTATGCCAATGTTCACTAGTGAAAAATCAATTATCCCCTATTTTTCCACCCGTAAGGTTGGCTAATTCCTTCCGAAATCCAAATATAAGGTATACCCTATCTATTAAAAAAAGAATCATCCAAATCGAAGAACCCAGTACAAAGTTATGCCTGATAGAATCGGTTAACGGACCAGAATTCAGAGGGAGAGTGATCAATATCCTTCATTTCGCTACCCTTAGGGGTGGATTTCATCTTTTGAATTCGAATGGGACCAAATTCAAAGTACACCCTATCCACCGAGAAAAGAATTATCGAAATCGGACGCCTCAGTAAAAAGTTATGCGTGATCATACATAAAAAAATATGATGGAAAAACATAAAATATACGGGTCGAATAGATAACTTCCTCCTTTTTGGTTTCGTCGGTTAAAAATATGTTCAATTAGAAGGTTTCGTACGAATACCCAGGAAAGACATTATATTTTTTGTAGACGTGTGGAGTAACCTACTATTATGAGTTTTATTTAAATTGAATATAGAGCACGGAGCTTTTCAATTTTTTGAACAAGGATAAAAGAAAATAATAATTTATGTTAGACATCTAAATAAAATCATTTGTGATCATTCAGTGCATTCAAATGAAAGTGTTTTTCTCATTGTATCATTATAGTAAAGTATTTTTTATCGGATTCAATTAAGAATTTCATTGTTGAAAACATACCATCTTCAAGGGGAAAAAAAGATCATGGGTGATGAAAAATAAGATATATCGATATTTCTTGTAGATTCCGGAATACAGGTTACTGAAAAACTCCGGATTTAGTGAATTCTATATGTTTGCCATGACGAAAAAAGCTGGGTAGTGTTCATTATTGCCATATTATGATCTTGATATTGAAAAAAAATCAACTGAACCCGTCAGAATAAAATACACCAGATGAAGAATTGAAGACAAACATTCACCTTGGAAATACCTTCAAAATAGCTACATCATAAACTCGTTTGATTCACAAATGATTGCTTCAAAATTATTTACTTTGAAACCATTCACCTAACATATGCACAAACAACGATTCAATATTGCGCAGTTCAATACTTTATGAGTTCCTTCAGTAAACTAATGCGAATTCATGTGCTGAGATGAAGAATTTAGGTGAATTGATTGCTACTATATTCTCCATTTCATGGCGTATAATCCTATTTTTCCTCAAAATAAGTATATGAGAATTCAAATGAAAATAATGGATTTTTTCCGGTTATTCATGGAAAATCACACGACTCTAATGTTAGGGCTTTGGCATACTGATGATAATTTTCTATATTTGGGAATATATACGAAAACTCATTCATAATTATATTTTCAATGATTCTTATTTGGATTACAGATTCAAGAATGGGAATCTTTTTACAAAAAATTGTTTGATATATAACAATCAAATAAATTGAATTGTTTTTCGATTTTTTGGCATCTCTATGGAATTCCATAGTAAATCAAATCAAAATTTCTTCATTTTGATTTGAGTCACATTATATACAAATATTAGGGAGCGTTTAGGGAGATTTGAATCCTTATCCAACTTTTAATCGTACAGTTTGAGGTTTATTACTGTTAGTGTTTTTATTGAAAATATGTCCCATTTTTCTGACACATAATTCGTCAGCTTGATTGATGGCAATTTCAGAATCGATAAATAAACTATGAAATCTACCTTTTTGACTGGCTGCGCCAGCGGGTTTTTCAAGAGGAAAACTCCCTGATTTCATATTATATCTGAGTACTCCTACCAAATAATAAGAAGTTCGTGAAGAGACAGTCAGTCAGTCGAAATTCGGCCAAAACATCGCTGCTTATAGGTGTAAACTACCGACTAATGCATAATTTGGAAAAAATATCAGTCTTCGAAATTGAATCACATATTATCAAAAAGGGTCAAAGCGCGATTTGTATCTCTTTGACACTCGTTTCGACTGTAGGCAATTATTTGAAAGTAGAATGATTTCTGATGCAGCAAAAAATCCAAATGCATCTCAAACCTTCACGAATATAATAAAAAAATCCAGAAATTACTTTCTAGACGATTATATGCGGGAAATCAAGGTGATAATCAATTGATATCACTTTTTCTAGAGGATATATGGAAGATTCATTGAGTCGCCCAGAAGATAATTCAGCCATTTCGAATCCCTCAGAGAAAGACAACTCGTTTTTCAGCAACATTTTTGGACAAAACCTTATGTTGAAAGCATAATTATATTGCGAGAAATGGCTTAAAAAAATTACAATTCACCCCCACAGCCATATTTTTACCTATTGATCGCCTACCTACACCATAGCTGAAGTACATTAGCTTCCCTAGTTTTTTTTACAGTGATGTGGCAGCCAGTTATCGGTCCTCATGAGTGAAATTTTTACCGAATGCGAAATTTATAGATAAACTTAATCAAGATTCTCATATTATTTGATCTTATAGTGAAAAAGCAGCATATCATAGTGAAATAAAATTTACAGAACTCATCTTATTTTGAGGGGCCAGTCTGTTAAATTTCTTCTGAACTGTATTTGTTAGATGATTTGCAAGTTGTCATCTCAATTATTTTGAGCATTTTTTTTCAAACGACATTAACATCATGGAATTGACTCAGATTATTCAAAAACTACTGAATTGAGTTTGAAAAGGGGTAGAAAGATAAACGTGAAACACGAAACTAGAAATAGTTTTGGAGTACATAGAGCTAAAACTATATAACCAGAGGCTTGAATTTACTGGATATTTTCGATTTCTGGGGATAATATTTGACAGATCTCTGAGCTGGAAACCATACATTAAAAATGTAATTCAATCATGCTACAAAGGTCTCAATATGATCAATATACTGAGTTGTACTACCTCGGGCGCTGATTCAACCACTTTCTGTAGAATCTACATATCACTGATCCGATCCAAAATCGATTACTGCTCTGTAGCATATGCCTCAGCCACCAGATCTGTTCTCTCTCTCTCCTAGACCCTATCCACAACTCCGCACTTCGCATTGCATTAGGAGCTTTCCATACGAATCCGATTGAAAGCCTTCGCTGCGAGGCAGGGGAACCTCCACTGAAGCCTCTCATATGCCATCGTCATCGCTGTTCTTCCAGAACATCCTACTAACAACGTTATCTCTAACCGCTCCACGAACATCTTCAGATCTTCTCCACGTGCCCACCCACCCTTCTACCGGAGAATTACCAGAATAATTGATTAACCTCAGATTCACATTCCTTCCACATTTCCACCAATCATAACCTCTCCTCCCTGGCTCATTCCATGCCCAGAATATGACTTAAGTATGACAGAAACAGAAACCAATCCACACCTGTTGATCAATCATTTCAACAAACGGCTCGGCTCCCTTGAAAACTACCCAACTATACATTGACTGCTTGAAAAAAGAACAAGGTGTCGCCCAACTCTACCCTTCACTTCAAAATGCCAGACAGGCACATTCACAGGGGAGTTATACGCCATATCAAGCCTTGATTTATCTGAAAACCGACAATTCCAGCAGATACCTAAAAATATCAAACTCACTGAGCGCAATCGCAACAATTCTCCAGATGTCTCCAAAAAATCCTATTCTTCTCTCCATGAAAAATGAACTCCACGGCATCGAGAGAATTGGCAAAATAATGAAACTCATGTGGGTTCCCTCCCACATAGGCATACAAGATACAAGGAAACGAGAGAGCGAACGCCGCCGCACGCATAGCGATACTAAGCCCACAGTCTCTTCCAATAGCACACTCAACACCCACGGATACAGAGAACTTCATGAAATGCACAATCCCAAACGAATGGCGGAACAAATGAAATCAGTCTGAATCAAAACTCGCCAAAATAAAACAATCTGTGAATCACTGGCAAGCTGCAGAAGACTCCAAACAATACTCTCTAGACTTCGAATCGGACATACAAAATTCTCCCACGAATATATCATGCTCCGCACCGAATAACCGAAGTATGACAGCTGCGAAACAACTCTCATCGTAAAACGACCTCATAGAATGCCCAAGATTCGCCAACTCAAGACAAGCGCTCCAACTTACTAGGAGAAGACCATCATATATAAAATATCATGTCCTACCTCACCAACATAAACCTATACAATAGAATTTGATTCACCATAATATAAGCATCAGCACATGTTGTAGGTATAACATACATGTAACATATTCCGCGCTAATAACCTAAAGGGTTGATGCGCTATTTCTCTTTGTAAATAAAAAAACATATCTGCTGAAGTATTTCGCGAACTATAACACTCGACAAGCCATAACTCCTTACAAATTGCAGTCAACCAATAAATCAAAACATCCAGATTGAGTTGAAAGCGTTCCAGCATATATTATATTCCATACGTGGCAAAATGATTTTTCACACGTCTTGAAAATGTTCAGGAATGATGAAAAAAGAAAGTAGTCCAAGTTCAAATCTCAAGATGCTAAAATAATCCAATCAAGTTTGTGTTTGTTCATTTCCACAAATCACGTAGTCTTGTTAATTAGTAGACGAACCTATATCTTTCGTTTTTGTAGGATCTGACGAAGAATTGTCATAATAATTATTTGAAGTAAACTTTTACCAATTCGTCTCCTGAAAAAAGAAGAATGTAGAAAACTATCGATTTCTATTCTCATTCCTTCGAATTTTTGAGGCATTATCACCCCTAGATGTGTGGATTTTAGTTTTCATCTATAACTGACGAGTTGGGAATTTCTTCATGATCCCTTATTCAAAATAAAAAGATTATATGTTGCAAGTAATGTATCGGGGAAAACTTAGTAGCAAAGTCAGTAGAGAGGTGTACAGTTTTAGTTCGTCAATTGTTTGTCCAAAAATCCACCGTCTTTTGTCAAAATGCTTCGCAGTTACTACACAGTATTGTGACGTTTATGATTTTTTGCTGCATATTCTGCAGGTTGGGTCGCAATCATTTGGCCCATTTTCTTGGTTTGCTCTTTAAGTAGATCATGTTCAGTCATTAGCACTGTGATAATCCTCGATTACCTCCTGTTTGAAAGCGAAATGTTTGGTGTTCTTCTACTGGAACAGTATCCTAGTAGTTTTTGTGTTTTTGCAGGATTCAGTCTTCTACAAACTCTCGGACTGCACGTTACGGTACCCCTAGGGTCTTCTATATATCTAAAGCTCGTCCCTAGACAAGATTTCCACAATACGGTCCCAAAATGTATATTTTCCAGTGTTTCATTCAGCCTAGAGCAACAAGCCATGCCTCTTTTTGTACTATATATATATATATATATGAATATATATATATATATATATATATATAATATATATATATAGGTATATATATATAATATATATATATATATATATATATATATATATATATATATATTGTAATATAATACAAGTTAATTGTTGTAATAGAATGCCCAGACTATTCAGTGAAGAGCGGTGTGGAGTTCTTTGGACTGCCTTTCAAATTATTTATGTTTCAAGCAAAGTTTTAGAAATTGTGAATTTGAATGGGTGCCAGAATTTTTTGTTAAATTGGGATAAAAATTCAAATTCCCTATTCAATAATGAGTGCAAATCAAATAACTTTCCTTCTGTAAATAACTACAACAATAAAACAAATACCAACTTATATTAATCTATTTACAAATATATTTACATTTGAAGAACAAATATGTATCAGATATCTGCGGTGACAACTTATTTGGTTTCCAAAAAAAAAATATTTTTTTTTATTTGCTGAACGGAGACGATGTACCTCTGATTATGCCTCTTAGCTAAACTTCACGTAGTTGTATGGCTCGCAATCAGAGGGGTACGTATAGCTGCTGGGTGACCGATCAGGTAGATAGATGAATCAGGATACAAGCGTCAGCTTCCTGTCCATTGAGTGCGTTCTCAGGAATATTACATGAAAAACAATATTGTCTGTATCAGAATTTGATATACAAAATTTAACTTCTTGAAATTTGGAACTTTCAATGCACTCCTCAACGCATAGTTGTTACAAATGAGTGTAATCTCATCAAGAGATTATTGCTTAAAATTAATTGAGCAGACAAATCAGCTTGTGTTGAGATTTGTCAGTAATATCCTATACTGAAATTGAAGAATTAATTTATGATGATATTGTTCTATATAAAGAAGAGATAATTTATTCTGATCTTGAGCAGCCAATACTATACAAAAACAGAATCATATGAAAATGACTTCAATTTCAATGATATTCAAGAGGAAGCATACGAGAACTATGTTTGACCAATCGTCAAATGCCTCTTCAGAAAGTTTTCTATAAAACCAAAGAATATTCCAAATTTCAAGGATTAAATATATACATAAACATATATATATATATATACGTGATCATTTCACCTACATCAAAATCACAGCTGGTTGATAATTATCACCCAATATGGAACCATACCAAAGATATATTCGGATATAAAAATCATGGAAAATATATATAATTCAACTATATCATACCAAATACAGTGTAAGTGATATCATATATTTGTGATATCCTCTTCCAACCCCAATAAAGCCTTGTCAGAGAAAGCAATCTAATCAGATAAGATTGAACATAGATATCTTAATTCAATTTGATATATCACATGTGGCATCCATGATTCTAATTAAACTCCTTAAGAAATATATAATGAACGGCACTGTGATCGATTATCAGATTGACCTAAATGAATCTAATCGGTGTTTACCGAACAATATACATGGATGTCTTGTGATATCATTTCCTTTGTGAAGAACCATCTGACGTTCTCGTTAAAAATTATCTGAACGTGACATCATTCCCAACACATACCTTGATATCACTTGAGATTCACTGATTCGAAATCAATTTCGCAGAGAAAGAAAAATGCTCTTATTAATTAGTTATTTCAACATGAACATAATCTACTCTGTCAATTGATGGCTGACGAGCTTCAGAATACATGATATCTCAATTACAGCAAGATTCGAAAAGGGGCGAGAAATCATGTTAATTCCTTTTTAACATAATCGTGCTGTCAGAATGACTGCATTCGCTCATATTATTTTCAGCCGTAATGACTGTTCCATTGCCCACGGTTAGATGTCGCTAAGATTTTCAATAGGGATTGTCGATTGAAGTGAATGAATGAATTTCTAAGCACATTAATAAGAAATGTGACAGATATATCGTTACAATTTATATATATATATATATATATATATATATATATTTTAGTTTTCTTGGGTTTCAGATTCGATTGTATTGAAATGAGAAGAAAATTTAATTTATTTAAACGTTTCGCCCTCGTTCGGGGGCATCTTCCTCGATTTCATTCCAACATTCACATTAAATTGAAAGGAAGTAAAGTCTTCGCGAGTGTGTGTCGATTCTTATAGCCTCGATAGCTCAATGGAAAGAGCGTAGGTCCGGAAAGCATAAGGTTGCGAGTTCGAGTCTCGCTTGAGGATGCTTTTTTTTTCTTTAATTTAATGATCTGTCCATTATGCCACAAATTCCTTTTTCATAATTTCACACGGACAATAATTTTCCACTTTCACATATAAATATATATATATATATATATATATATATATATATATATATATATATATATATATATATGTGAATTGCATCAGATTATTGATAGTGACATCTTTAATCTGTGCGGTGGAGCTTGAACCTAATATCGTGGAATTTTAATATCACGAGATTTCGTGCACATTAACAGGTCACCAACAAATCTGTCAGATATTTGTTTGCGTTAAACGCATGAGAAGTACGACTATTGATATCGTGGGTAGGCCTATCTGACAGATTCGTTGGTGACCTGTTAATGTGCACGAAATCTCGTGATATTAAAATTCCACGATATTAGGTTTAAGCTTCACCGCACAGATTATAGATGTCACTATCAATAATCTGATGCAATTCACATGTTTGTATTGGCCTAAGGCTATGAATCAACGAGAAATCTGATGCGAATTTGAAGGAGACCACAAGCCGTCCTGATGATTGGGAAACCATGAAACAGGCTGTAGACGGATGGTGTGTCTTTTTGGATTCGTAGCAGATTTCTCTCATTCTCGATATTTGTTTGCGTTTGCAACACCCCTTATTTCTGAACCCCAGATTTTAAATTATATGATTCAAATTCAAGAAGGTGAAATCACTTTGCCGATAGGCTGCTCAGATGAATACGGTTAGGCCGTGAGTAAGGTTCAATTAATGACTATTCCTAGTTAATCAAATTTGTCCGCTAAAAAAAATTGTACATTAATTAACTTGACTAGTTCAAGAGTTGGGCGCCAGACTTGCTAAAGACAAAAGTCAAAGATAAATCAAATTAAATAAATGTTACCTAGCTTGTATGGGAAGGCAAATAAATATGCAATAAATCAACTTAACAAATTTATTCCAGATGGAATTAAAATGATTGGACAATATTAGAAGAGTATTGAACTTCTCTTAAAAAGAATTGAAAAATTACATAAAAACAAATATTTTCGACTCTGATCAAAACTGAACATTTACAAGATATGATTCCTCCAGTTGTTGGTGACACGGGTATACCTTTGGAGTTCTTGAGTGAGAGAGATGAAGGCTAGTTTCTTGATGCTGGTCCCAGTGGTTCTAGGAGGAACTTGGTTTCAGCGGTTACGATGAAGATGGTCGTGGGTGGTTCTATAGTTGGTTTTAGACCCCCTTATCGGCGTGAATTTAGTTGATCTTCACGGACCAGTGCTGATATTGATGTGCTGTAAGACCTCCCAGGTTACTAGTCCTTCTGTCTCCGTAGATGGGTTTCCTCCGTGGTATATATCATGCGAAGAAGATGATAGGAATCAATATATGTACAAAAAGGGAAGAACGAAGGATATCCTTTGAACCTCAAGTTTTATGTTTCAAATTTTAATCGAGAGTCAAAAGATAGATGCAATTGATAGCATACAATGAAAATCTCAGTTTATATAAAAGACTGGAAAGTTACAGTAAAAGAACAAAGATAATAAATAGCAATCCAATCTGCTATTCTGGAGTTAAATTTACAAGTTAATTTTAATAATTAAAAAAAATATTAAAAATGAACAAAATTCAAAACCAAACAAAACAAACCTCACCCAAAACGTTATGTTCAAATTCAGTAGAATTTTGAAACAAGTAAGTTTTGATAAGGTGATTATATGTACCAGAAGGGTAAAAAAATTAATGAGGAAAGGTATTCCAAAAGAAATATAAAAATTTCCTTGAAATTTTACCAGAGAAAAAATATAGTATTTTAAAGCAAAACACTATAAAATTGCCAGTGCAAAAATATACTATTTTAAAGCAAGTGCCAAAGGAAAATATAGCGTTATAACCAAAATACTCTAGTAAGCTACAAAAAATATAGGGTTTCTGAACCAAGATAATAGTCAGAGTAAAAGTATACTCTTCAGCCAAGATAAAAGAACACGCTTTCAGTGGCACGACTCTCTTAGATAAAGATGAAGTAAAATAATTCTTTATATTGAAGAATTTCCAGAGATAAACCGAAGAGGGAGACCACACGTCTTTCAGTGGGCACAACTCTCTTTGAAAAAGATAATGTTAAATAATTCTTTTAATTGAAGAATTTTTTAAAGATAACTGAAGAGGGAGACCTCACGTCTTTCAGTGGGCACAACTCTCTTAGATAAAGATAATTTTGAAATAGGGCGGCAATTCCCTTTTCAAATCGATAAACAGGTAATTCTCAAAAATTTTGTGAATCTCCCTGCTCTTGGCGATAAGGTAGTAACTGAAGTGGATTGACTCTGCAACGATCAAAAATGAAATAAGCTACACTGGGAATTGAATGGAGTAATAGATATAAGAAATTTATTAAACGGAAATCAACTTTACGCTTGAGGCATATATTGAATCGAGTGTTCTGAGACCATTAGGCCTCTCCATAAGCAATTCTTTCTCAAGAGAAAAGAAAATTACTCTCATAAACATATAGTTATGAAATAAAGAAAATTGCTTACCAGAGAGCCGTCCTATTAGTCACTCCAAAGTGTCCCAGAACAATCGAATTCGCCCTTCACTTCAATTGGAATCCTTGGAACAAACCGGTGGTCGTGTGAGGTAGGTAAGCTCTAGTCCATTCGGAATTACCAATTACTTGGTACCTAAAAAATGCAAAAGCGTAGAACTGATTTCCAATGAGAAAAAAATCAGTTCCCAATATTTGGAACAGATGTTACGTTAGCCACAATATGTACTATGAATGATTTGTCAAAATGGCCGAAATATCTATATTTAACCTTCAAAAATTACCATGCGGTATATCCAAGAATTCTAATATTACAAGCATAAGAAAAAAGAAGAAAATGCTAATCAGCTACAACGTTAATTGCAAGTTAAAGAGAATAATATTACTCAACTAAACTCCAGCAGTGAAACTTATTTAACTTATAGATCTTACCAAAATCAATTCACTCAGTCCACCTGCCTATCTCGACGTTCAAATCAAGAAAGAGAACGATTATCCCTTCGGTTCGAACAAATCACCAATTCTACCTGGGTTTTTTCACAAACTGTTCTTGGTTTTTCTCTATTGAAAAACACTTGGAAAAAACACAGCTTGACGATATGAATACAACTATCACGATACCATTTTCACGAGATGACAACAAAGGCACGACCTGAGCAGTGACTACTGACCCGTTCCACCGTAAAGATAATCGGAAACGTTATGAGAAATTGGTTATGTATAAAGAAGTAACGAAAAATTCGTTACACGTTAAACGCATGAGAAGTACGACTATTGATATCGTGGGTGGGCCTATCTGACAGATTCGTTGGTGACCTGTTAATGTGCACGAAATCTCGTGATATTAAAATTCCACGATATTAGGTTTAAGCTTCACCGCACAGATTATAGATGTCACTATCAATAATCTGATGCAATTCACATGTTTGTATTGGCCTAAGGCTATGAACCAACGAGAAATCTGATGCGAATTTGAAGGAGACCACAAGCCGTCCTGATGATTGGGAAACCATGAAACAGGCTGTAGACGGATGGTGTGTCTTTTTGGATTCGTAGCAGATTTCTCTCATTCTTTATATATATATATATATATATATAAATATATATATATATATAAATATAATATATATATATATATATATATATATATATATATATATATATATATATATATATATATATATATATATATATATATCTTGGGTATAGTGGGTTCTTGAATCTTGGTGATTGTATTTTTGGAGTTTTCTTGGGTTTCAGATTCGATTGTATTAAAATGAGAAGAAAATTAAATTTATTTGAAAGTTTCGCCCTCGTTCGGGGGCATCTTCAGTAAAATTTATTGAAAACATTAAAAACATTTGAATCTTTTGGGTTACGTACCGTGGTTTTACCATGCTTGTGTTTTGCCATCTTCCTAGAACTTCTACTGAAATCGTTAATTCGACGATGATGTTTGGGTGAATGGGAACCGGGTCTCAACGGCCACTGATAAGTACGTTCGATTTTTCGATTTAATTCCAACATTCACATTAAATTAGAAGGAAGTAAAGTGTTCGCGAGTGTGTGTCGATTCTTATAGCCTCGATAGCTCAATGGAAAGAGCGTAGGTCCGGAAAACTTAAAGTTGCGAGTTCGAGTCTCGCTTGAGAATGCTTTTTTTCATTAATTTAATGATCTGTCCATTATGCCACAAATTCCTTTTTCATAATGTTTCACGGACAATAATTTCCCACTTTCACATATATATTTGGCTGAATCTTATCAGTGGTTGGAGATCATCTTCCTAGAATTTCTACTGAAATCGTCAATTCGACGTTGATGTTTGGGTGAATGGGTACCTGGTCTCGAGGCCATACTTTTTTTGATTTTATTCGAACATTCACATCAAATTAAAAGGGAGTAAAGTGTTCGCGAGTGTGTGTGTGTGTCCGGAAAGCTTAAGGTTGCGAGTTCGAGTCTCGCTTGGGGATGCTTTTTTTCTTTAATTTAATGATCTGTCTATTATGCCACACGCCATATATCATATATGAAAAAGGAATGTGTGCCATAATGGCTTGTTACACTAGGCTGAATGACACCCTGGACATTTTGGGACAGTACACATGAGTATATATATATATACATATATATTATATATATATATATATATATATATATATATATATATATATATATATATATATATATATATATATATATATATAGCTCGTCCCTGGTGATAATTACCACAATACTCATGTACTGTCCCAAAATGTCCAGGGTGTCATTCAGCCTAGAGTAACAAGCCATGCCTCTTTTTGTACAACCAGGTGGAGGGCAGGTAATCCTAAGAGTATATCCATGGCTGCACAAGGAATTATTTCAATGCTCCTGATAAGGTGGGGGCGACTACGAGACAATATGGTACTTACTTCTGCAGAAGTCTTACGAAAAACGGAGGTGTGGCAATTCATAAACTCCCCAAATTTAGAATGAAGGTATCTGCGATTGACTTGTCAGCAGTCTGTCAAGATGGAATTCTTGAATGTTGCGGTGTCACATTACAGAGCGCTAAGCCGTCATCAGATAATTTTGACCCATTTTTGAACCATTTTTATGGGCTACTGACTTTGTTGTGCGAGAGTTATGAGACCATTACCATTGGTGGCGATTTTAAAATTAACTTTACGGGAGACAGTATGGACCTGCAATGATTACGGAAGATACGGGGGCGTTTCCTTGGGAAGTAAGACAGATTCTGATTTTTCCGAACAAAAAATTTTTCAGCAAAAATATTTTGAGCCTATCTTGCCCCCTAATATTATTTTTTGCAAAAATCGACATATCCATCGCTTCTGGCGCGCAGTGTATATCACTTGGGTCAACCTCATGAGATAATTTGGACTCACCTCCAGTATCTCTACCGATCGTGAAAATTACAGAATTCTACTCCAATAATTAAGGAAGATACGGGGGCGTTTCCATGGGAAGTGAGACAAATTCGGATTTTTCAGAACTGAAAATGTTTCTGCGAGAATATGGATTGGTACTGAAATTGATGTGCTGATCACGAATCCGTAAGAATTCCGTGCCTATCTTGCCCTCTAATATTATTTTTCGCAAAAATCGGTTTATTCATCGCTTCTGGCGCGCAATGTATGTGACTTTGGTCAACTCCATGAGAGAATTCAGACTCAAATGATCAATTAGCATCTTCCAACTTCAATGCTTCTACAAACAAACCAACGAGGGTGAAGGTACACTCAAGTACTTGTTTAGATAACTTCCTGATTAGGGATGATTCTGAATTCAGAGTGACAGTCAGATATTTTGGTCTGTCAGATCACTTTGCACAAATGATTAAATTTTAAATAATGAAACACGCTAAGCAGGATGAGACTAGCTCCAAATATGGGGGAGCTTATTCTGAGGTTGATATAAATACATTGAAATCACTCCTAGCCACTGAGTCCTGGGTAGATTTGTATAGTGGAACCTGCCCAAATAAAACCGACAAAATTTTCCATAACACTCCACTACTACTTCGAGGTGGATTTTCCTGTGAACTATTTAGAAAACAAACTGAAATACTATATATCAATATAGCCAGTCCTAAACTACACGAGTTGAAGAATTCAGTTACATTCTTTTCAGAGTACGCAAGAGTAAATCAACAATATAAGGATATACGTTGACAACTAACTCTAACATGTAGAGAGAGGATCAAAAATAGTTATGAGCAAAGTGTAAATAACAGGATAAACAACTCGCACAATAAATCTAAAACCATGTGGCAAATTGTTAATCAAATAAAAAAAAAATAGTGGTTCCTGATTTTGACATGGTAAACAATTTCAATAGTTATTCTTTGGAAAGATCCCAACATGGAGTCTTTTATGTAAACTTTATGTGAAGAAACATATCAATATGTCAAAACTCTCTTTTCTTGCAACCTCACAAAAAGTTTAAACAATTCTGATGCATGTTGCGACGATGAAATATCGAATCATCTTTTGAAAAAATGTGCTGCAGAAGTGGCCAAACCTTTGACTTAACATACATCTGAAACTAGGCGTTTGCCCGGATAAACTGAAAGAAGCCCTTGTTACTCCAATTTACGAGAAGGGCAATCCCAACCTTTATGGAAACTATAGAGGAATCAGTCTGCTCTCAAGTATATTTTAGCTTTTTGAACATTGAAAACAGCTGAGGTATTTTTTTGCATCCAATCAACTCCTCTCGCTGACACAACACAGTTTTGCCCAAAATAAGAGCACAGAGTCAGTTCTATATGAATTCAATGAAAACGTGGTGATTGCCCTCGATGGCAAATTTAATATCTGTTGACTATTCATTGATTTATCTAGAGCTTTTGACTGTGTGAATCATGACCTCCTACTTAGAAGAGCTGAACGATGTGGTGTGAGAGGAATTGCTTTGGAAATCATATTTGAAAGGAATGGTCCAAAAACTAGTCATTCACAACACTGAATCCCATTTAGCTACCATTGAGCAGGGGACCCCCAAGGTTCTATTATGGGTCCTTTATTGTTCCCCACTCACGCACTCAAATACTCAGATTATTAAAAACTTCCTGGTCAAGGGACAAAATGCAGCAATCTTGCGGATAAAACATAGCACCTTCATAAACAAATAATAACATGGGCAGATATGAATCACTCAAAACTGAACATAACCAAAGCAGCGTTGATTGAGTTTGCATTGAAAAATAGTCTCGATTAATTCAACATCTGTGAAAAGTGCTTGGCCTAATAATAGACCATAGACTTACTTGGGCTCCTCACATGGAAACCCGTTGAAGTAAACTGGCAACACGATGTGGTAATCGGTTTTATTCAGTTTATAAATTCACTGTCATCCGAGGAATGGAATACTGATGTGGGGCACAAGGTCCTCGTCTGAAAAGGTCTTCATCTTACACAATTACGCAATCAGAATTGTCACCAATAACAGCAGTAGGAAATCATGCAGAAACTCATTCAAAGAAATGAGGATACTCACTGGTATATTTATATGTATATATTCATGCGTTATGCGTTTTTGTACAGAAAAACAAACTCGCTTTCTCAACTGAACAACACCATTACTTTACACGCTCTAATGATTTACTAATTCCCAAATATGCACCGAACTGCACTATTTCAAAAGAGCCATCTTTATCTTCACCCAAAACTATATAATAAACTGGATGACCATATAAAAAGCGCACGAAGCCTAAATGTCTTTGAATCAAGACTATAAACTGCCCTAATCGAAAAAATTTTACACGCTCGATAAATTGTGACAAGAAATCGTTAGTTCGATATATTTCAATTGAACTGTCCATGTACGATTTATTTATCGATATACTTCTTGTTATTGTAATTATTGACATTGTTGAACCTTCAATATGTGATTCTATTGAGTACTCCTTGTTATTGCACTTATTGATATGGGCTCTTTGTACTTTTCAGCATGTGAAATGAACATATATTATTATTGAGTGTTCATTAATGACTACCCGGTAAAAATTGCAATTCTCAAGAATTATCCAAATCAAATTTGGAAAATTATTTTATTAAGTGATACGAAATCTATATGCACAACGAATATGACCTATAGTGGATATCAGAAAAAATCCGCACAATAATATATTGCGTTTTGGAGGTTCCTATTGATCAGATAATTTAGAATTCCTCTTCTATGATCATGGAAGATACATGGGTGCTTCAATAAATAATAAAACTGATTTGGAACCTTCAAATCGGGGTTTTCCAGGAAAAAATATTTATGTAAATTTTTTGTTCTGATTACGAATCCAACGAGTTTAACAACCTATTTCGCCTCCTCATTTCGGAAATATCGGTGGGTTGTTTCATGGCATCGCAAAAGATTTCTTCCAAGGTACTTGAGCAAATTTTTTATACATATATCGATCGTGGGAATTACACATCAACATTTTCATGAGAAGTGAGACACGAGAGTCTCAGATAAAATGTTTCTCATTTTGAATAATTGAATATAACGAAAAAAAAAACAAATATTTCCTTCTTTGGGATAGTGTCTGTAAAACTTAATTATTTGATTTTTGTATTTCACTCGCAAACTGTATTCCTTAGAAAGACATATGACTTTTTGAAAAACATGAGCTTTATTTTATAACATTTTCAGGTGGTCTGAAAATATTATTTCGTTCGCAATTTGGAGAAATGCAAGATTGCCTGTCACAGTCGGCTGACATCTCGATAGTGTCACCGTAGAACAAATGTATTTCTTTTAGGTGCCATGTAGCGCGAGAAGTATGCGTTGTAAGATCAATTACATTACGTTTCCAAATTCAAATGATTATGTTATCCTCAGCTGGTATATTATTAAGTCATAATGCTTCTATTAACAAAAGTCCTATGAGGTCAATAGGTAAAAAAAAACAACACGAGAGCGCAGTTCGAGTGTTTGCTAATCAAATAAATCATTTATCTATTCTTTTTAGGCCCGGTATTTTCACCTCCGGTTGTACTAGGAATAAATTAACCAATGGTTAGAATGTGCTTTTGCTTATTAATAAACGTTAAATAAAAGCATATTCTAACCGTTGGTTAATTTATTCCTAGTATAACCGGAGGTGAAAATACCGGCCCTTAGTCATATAATCAGAGGAATAGATTATATTATTCGAATCTGAAAAATGGCTTCAAGATTTTCCTTTCTTGAAAAAACATTCAGGAAACGGCTTGTGAAAATCCTGTAGTTCCACAGATCTGATGGGCATAAAACGCCCAAAAAGATTTCCGCACATCTGTTGAAAAACTGCCTATATTCAGAACCAATAATGTTTCAGTGATCGCATTGTGTGTATTGAAGGAATTCCAATCTACATGGAAAATTTCCTTCATCCATTTTAAGACGTTCAGAATGAAATGGAATACCAGAATTGGATCATTCATGCGGATGGCATATACATACTCAACTTGCTGTATTTTAATCTCATATGTCTTGCTCATTTTGACATTTCCAACAACAGCTTCATTTATTTCCAATGGTTATATGGTTTATTCATTCTGATTTCCTGACGCCTATTCGAGTTGGAAATGTTGTATGAGCTATTTCGATTGTCTGTTTATAAACACGATCAATATTTTCATACTCAGTGGAAAAATAGAATTTATTTTCAACTGTTTCCGAATACATGAGGATATTTTATCTATCGATTTTCCATTTCAGTATCTGAAACTATTGATATTTTTTCAGTGATTTGTTTGTGACACGATACGAGACTCAAATTTCTTTGCAGAGAAAAATGTAGAATTATATCGATTATTTCATTATCACATGGCTCCACCTATAAAAAGTCATGAATTTAGTCACATGATATGCAATATGATCGACTTTTCAGGCAAATAATGAAATTAGAGCGGCTATTTTTTTCGATTGTGTAAGAGTGCTATGGTGAATGTCAAAATTTAGCGAAACATTCACCCAAAATTGAAAATGTTTCGGAAATTAGTGAACATATAAGCAAATCCATCCCAGAAAATCCTTAAAAAAGTAAATAGTCTGTCTGAAGACATGGTTCTTGTTGTTTATGAGTGATTGGTGGTTGTTAAAAGTAAGTTGAATAGAGCACTGTCAACTGACGTCACAACATGGCGGTCATCAGCAGATCGGGAGCAACAAAGCATTTGAGTGTGTGTGGAGATCATTGTTTTTTGTGTTTGTTAAAGATTTGTTGTGATTTTTATAAATTTTTTGCAGACATTTAGTGAACATATTATCTGTTAATATAGTGTAAGATTACTTTTTCCTTTGGAAAATGCAATAATTTTCCTAGTTATTTCATAATTATGACTCTGGAAGGAAATGGGATAAATCTCAAGTGCTCATCCTGATTGGATGGGTTACTACAACCCATAACAGCACAAAATGTCATGATGAACCCTATCAAATCTGAAAAACAAACTATTTTGGTGTGTTATTATGATGACAACGTATTTGAAACTAGAAAATCCATGTTTATAACACCTCTATAGTTTTTTGCACTTATTTCACAATATTCACTATGAACTGAGGATCCCAACAATGTCAAGTATATTTTTTTAGGATATCGATTTTCGGGGAAAATTTACAATAAAGGCACACGTAATCTAATAGAAAAAAGCTTTGCTTGCCTCCTCATCAGCTGTTTGAAAACTATCCGATTACGTCACTGACAATGCTCTATTAAATGTTGATGAACGTAAATGAATGATTGGCTTATTTTCACATTAGTGAAAGTGACAAATATGACCGAAATTTCACCGAACGTTTTTGTGGTGTTCACGAAATAATCTTTCTGAATATCACTCGACTATGACAAAAAAAGACTATAATTTTCTTTAATTTATTTCGAGCAACCTGTATTTAGAGACAATACAATTCGACCATATGAACATTAATAATCAAAGAATAACTCCCTCGGGCTAAAGCTCTCGGGCGTTATTCAGATTATTAATGTTCATATGGTCTCATTAAATTGTCTCGAAATACAAGGTACTCTCGCATCCTTTTTGCCATTTTTTTTAAAGATCATAGATCAAATTTTTATTCAATCAATATTTCGATAAGCAATGAGAACCATTTTTAAACGTGCTTTTTTTTCAGACTGTCACGCGGAAGGCTTGGATTTGATTCCTAACAGTGGATTTTTTTTGTCAAAATCCCTTCCAGCTACAATATTTCAGTTCATATTGAAAAAATTATATATATATTTTAAGTTTTTGAATGAGTTCAAGAGCAGTGAATAATCAGTATAAATGAATGAATCTGTAAAACGATTTCATTGGTTTTGGATCGAGAATAATTGATGTAACTTTCCACGTTGAAAATTCGAATATAACATGAATTCTGGTAGTTTTATTCTGTTTTGAATGTGATTCGGGAGGATTTTATTGCAAAATTTTCAAAATTTTCCTTCATGCATTTTTGCTCTAGGAAATTCAACTCGTGCAGTTTGCGGCCTTATTATCAAACATTAAACCACTCAAGCTTTGCTTCCGTGGTTTAATCAGATAATACTACCGCAACTCGCACTCAGTAAAATTTACAGGCAAAATGCTTCCTCAAAACTTTCAAAACAATTTAGCGATAAAACCCCTAGCACTATGATATTACCCTCGACGAATTTGATTTGTGTCATTCTTAAGATTGAAAACAATCTCATTTTCCGGTTGTTTAATGGAATCTTGTTTCCGCTTTTTGATTAATTGATAATAATCAAAATGGTATCTTATGCCCTCCCAATAATAACTGACAATAAAAAATTGGATTCTTTCGAATTTTAGAATGTGTTTTCCACACCCAATGGTGGAATTTTAGGAAGAAGCATCTCATTTTCAACCCAGACTCTGACATAATAATTCCATGATATTTCAGTTCCATATTAATTCGGAACACATTTCTATATGATCAATTGTGACGTTTCACCCTTCCGGAAAAAATCTGGCAAGATTATATACGTAAAAAAACGAAAATGTTATTTTATTCCAAGCATTTAATGAGAAAATCTGCCAATTTTCGATAAATGAATCAAATATTCTTTCAGGAACAGACTCATCTCACTCATTGTCATTAGTTTTTGAAATAGCAATCTACGAACGAATCAAGAAGTATTTTGATGTCAGGTTTATGCGAAAATCGTTCTCGTTTAACATTCTTCAATGCACCAAAAACAAAAATAAGTATAACGAGATTATATATTTGGATTTTTGAAAAGCATTTGGAACTATAGTCCTAAAAGAATATACATTTTGGCATATCCAGCCTTGATTGAATTGGTTCGGAAGTAACCCAAGTTATCGTTTTTCAAGAAAATATCTAAGAATCTCCGAGTATTTCAGCGCATGCGCCGAAATAACATTTTATAGATTTATTTGTTTGAAAATATGAACTGAGTTCTCATAAAATCAGATACGGAATCAACTGCAACTGAAGGATAAACTTTAGTCATCGTTCAAGATGAACTCTTAATGTTGAAAAGGGAAACATTCCCAATTAAGAATAATTCCCTTTTCAACCATTCATAATGAGTAGTAGTAGTAGTAGTATTGATATCCAGCACTGAATTTGGCGCAAAATCACCCACTTTCCTATGATAATTTCCATAAGGAAATGAAAGGTCCAACCTGGTCTTTTTTGTCCGAAATCTCCTAGCGTATCCGCGTCAAGCGCCCACCAGTGTTCGGATCGATCGCACCGTGTGGGGTAAAAAAGATGCTAGCCATTTATCACACACGTTTTTGACTGTTAATAGGGAGTATTAGCTGGAGGTTGATTATTATAATATTCATTTCTAATTAGTGTGTGAATTCTGTATGCTCCAGTATTTTAGACAAAATATATTAATTGGGTTTGTACATTTCTCGATTGTAGGAATTAGACTGGCAGTATTCAGCAAAAACTTATTGATGGTATTTTGATGATTGTTGATTTGTACATATATGGATTCGATATCTGACGCAAAAATAATTGACAATTACTGGTTTCGGTTCGTGGTATTCATTGATATATGAGATCTGAAAAAAAAAAGGGGGACCTTACTCAATTGGAGGAATTAGCATGGTGGTAAATGTATTATTGATTGCCGAATAATATTTGGTTCATTCTATTCTACGGTATTTGATATAAAAAATAAGAAGTTGGTTTGGGCATCTTTCGATCGTGGCAATGAGACTGAAAGGGTTCAGCCTAATTTTGATTATTGTGCTTCCTCTACTATTTTATTCGAAAAGAACAAAGTGTCTCAGTTCCAAAAAATCTAAATCATGGAATGCGTATATATTTGGTTTTTATTTCAATCAGAACACATTATAACATCGGGTATAATGGGAACTGATGCTATATCAGCGGCCTTTTTATTTGAGGAAAATATTTTCAATTGAAACGAGCTTACTTTGGAGGCCTGGTTTTGTTATTGTCAACGTGAACTGATGTTGACCAAACGGATACCAAATTGAATCCAACCCTGAAAATTCATAACTTGCATGGGCTCGGAAATGAAGAGATAAGATTTTGCCGGAGAATCACAAAGATACTTCAATTTACCGGAGTTACTGACTTTGAAGTCCCTGAAACAACTGCGAGAAATCTGGATTCTTGTAGCACTGCGACTGACCTTGAACTTTTTATTTTGTTTTCTGATAGACTCATTCAGTAATAACTGTAACTTTCTACTCAATGATTTCAGTTTTCCTCTCAGTATTCTTTTTTATCAAGCAGAAATGAAATGAAGATTTGAGCTTATTAACCGAAGGTAATAAATTTCATCCCAGCTCTGTTCAATGAAATATTATATGGCTTTAGGTCCCTAAACTTACCTTAACTACTAGGTTATTCTCTTTCAATTTTGATGTGAATTGATTCAATCGAATATAATCTGGAACTGTACTATTTTTAATTGAATTATGAGAAATCAGATAACCATAAAAATTCAGAATGGCAAGGCCTGTCTCTATAGAACTAAAACAAAATGATTCGAGATATGTGACTGTTTGAAAATATGAAACAAAATTGATGAACTTGAAAAATAGATTAATTTTTCTTCAAACTATGCAAAGCTGCATATATCTATTCAGAAATATATATAGCCAAGTCATTATAGGTAATGAATTAAAGCCACCGAATATCTTCATTGGTCGGGAAAAATTACATTATTTCTGTGCTTAGGAGTTGAGACATGGAAACCCAATAAACACGATTCTGAGCCATCTTATTTTCTTATTCATAACAATAATTGTGTTACTCAACTGATCTTTTGTAAGCTTCAATTTGAGTACCTTTTATTTCTTGCAAATAAAACAATTTATTCCCTATATTTCTTTCGGTATTATCATTGATTTCTAGGTGATATCTACCCTGTTTTACTGGACCAACTGAATGTTTCGAATGCATTAATTCAGGCACCCTTCAACTGAATCCATTTTCTATGAAGAGCATCAATTCATGAGGGTAGTTTTTCAGAAAAGTCGTTATTGGAATCCATTTGAGAACACATAATATCTCCATGTGTAAACGGTAATTTTTTGTCGAATTTGTCGAGACGCAATTTTAAAATATCTTGTTTTCCTAATATATGTTGTACTACAATGCGTAAATACATTATTTCTCAGTATTTTGATGAATTCAATAAACTACCGATTCCATCGAAAGAGTCATCTAGCGTTTTAAGTCCTAGAAATAGTCTTCCAGCATTATAAACGTGTGATTTGGAATGCTAAACAATTTGAGAAAATGACAATCACAAAAAAACAAGGAAGATTAGAGGAGGGTTGAAGAGATATATTACGGCAAATTCAAACTTCCGTAGAAAAAATACAGAATAAGAACTAAAATACATAAGACAGGAACTAAAAGAGGATATAGCCAGTAAAATTTGATGGTTCTGATATGGAGGTCAGGAAAAGAATCGGTTATTCACTCAATACTAAATGGACGCAGGAAGTTGAAGAGCAGATCAGTGGTGACACACTGACAAGAAAGAGCAAAGGATAGAGTTTGATTGAGAAACATAGCCAGTCATATGAATTGATAGATTGAAAGTGGTCTACCCAGAAAAACCAGATCTTTACAATAAAATTGAGTTCCGCACTGATGTTCATACATTGAATTTGAGATTCAAAGGACTATCAACACCTCATATGCATAGAACTGAAAAGTACAAGGCTTCCTATAGATACCAGATTTCGAAGGTGTATAATGATATTCCGAATATCTTGAAGGAAATGAAAACAAACACTTTCAAATTTCATCTAAAAAAAGGTTGTTGAGAGAACAAACCTTCTCCCAGTGAGTTCCTGTGATTGTGTTTCCTCCTGTGAGTTCCTGTGATTGTGTGAAAAATTGAATTGTATTATTTAATTATTGTTTTTTTTTTCTTCTTCTTTTTTCTTTTCTTTTTGAAATTATATATAGATTCTAGATTTATTCCATTATGCGTTATTATTTCTCTGTGTCATAATTATTTGTGCTTTAAATATATATCTCGAAGCTTAGATAGATATATAGATAGTTTATTCACCACGTTACATAATAAAATGTTTATAGCAAGTCAAAAAATAGCATAAAAGTAATAAAATAGCATAAAAGTAATGAAAAACTATAAAAGTAATGATCAGATTGAACAATTAAAATAGTATAAAATGATCAGATTAACAATTAAAATAGTATAAAAGCAAGCAGGAAACAAAAATATAAAAACATAGATGACATTATAAACATTTAAAATGATTCACGTATTCTTTGACAGAATAGAAGCAAAAACTCAAAAGATAATTTTTTATTGTTTTTTTGAATTTGGACATACTAAGAATTTTAAAATTATCGGGAAGATAGTTGTAGAGGTTGAAATCCAGAGTATTCTTTTGTGATTAACTCGAACGATAGCGGTTTGTTCGAATTTTGTTACAATGTCTGGTATCATAGTCATGAAAGTCTGATTGCTTAATTAATGAAGTTGATTTTTTATGAATTTCTATGAGAACGTTGTACAAAAATAATGTGGGTAACGGCATTATTCTCAATTTCAAAAAAGAGGTTTACAATGATCTCTATAACCAGAATTTGTTATTATTCTGATAGCTTTTTTCTGCAATTTAAAAATTTTTAAAGCCCCAGTTGAGTTGCCCCAGAGTATAACACCATAGCTAATGTAAGAATGGAAGAGGGAGAAATATTTCATTTTCAATGTATCGAAACTAGTTACATTTTTCAGCTGACGCAATAAAAAAAGTGTTCTTGATAGTTTTTTGCTCAATTGGTTAATATGACAAGTCCAAGTGAGAGTACTATCGACAACAATCCCAAGTAATTTAACGCTATCTGCACTTGATGTAGCGAATTATATAACTCGAGCCGGAATTAACTTTAAAAAAAACTTTTATTCAAATACATTTACAAAAATTTTAGATGTGAACAATTCAAGAATCAAATCTAGACTAACTACAATAATGAGAGAAGATCATGTCTAACAAGTAAAATGATGATATGAAGTTCTTGGAAAAATGTCGACTCTGCAAGCTTCCCATGGAAATGCTGAGTTGCGAAAATGGTGACTTGGCTATTCCCATAGTGTTCGTGGAAAAGGTGAATGTAACTCCTCCCTTCTCAGAAAGATCCATATATGGGGTGGATCGGTTCATTCGTCTTCATCGGTGGCCCTTGGAAATGGATGTAAGTTTTGGGAATTCCTCGTGGACGACTTTTTCATGGTGGGTTGGCTTGTTTGGCTCCCTCTCCAATATTTGGTCTTCAGGAAGTGACCCAGTAGGATAATTGATAATGCGACTAATAGGATGTATATTGGGGCCGTCCAAAGGTAAGCTGGAGTCCCTGTGGAAGTTTTCAGGGTGATTCGGTGGATTTCTTGTTGGTCCCTCTGGAGTCGATGCACTTGATCTAGAGGTATGTTGTGGATGGCCAGTTCGTGTTGATGTTTTTGGATGACTTTGGAAGTTTTTACTGCTGGCAATAGTAAGGGTTGTCCGGTTATTGTTTCTTCGTTGTTGGAATAAATACTCCTTGGGGTCTGGAAGCTGCAACCAATGGGTACTTCGATGAAATGAGGACCTCTGAGGGTGGCAAGGTCGCTCTTTTGGCAGTTGAATTTCACTTTGGTGGGTTCAGGAAATATCACGATGTAATGGGCAGCATTGATCTGTTCGACGATTTCATGTTCGATTGTTACTGGGACGGGCTCGCAGGTGTTCGGCTCTTCGTTCTTCAGATGGAGTAGCTGGTATGTACAATCGATTTGCCTCGATTGTTCGATTGGCCTTCCATTGGTACAATAATACACTGGGTGTGTATTTTGGCATGGGGTGTCTTCGTACTGATAAAAATTGCTTTCCATTGCCAGATAAGGTTTGGAGGGAATAAGGATGGTTTTGTTCTCGGTTGGTACAGAGTATAGGTGGTAGTATGAATAGGTTTCTGGGAACATTACTGGGAAATGAACGATAAAGACTATTCGACTGTTAGAATGATATGATTCTACTTCCAAAATTTCATAGTATTCATGGATGCTAGAGTTATCGTTTCCAAATAATAGTTCTTCAGGTGAATGATGTTTAAGAAGTATTTGAATGATGAGTTGAAGATCTTCGATTTTTAATATGCTATTATGAACAGTATTGATTCTCGCGAAGGTTATAGCATTTTCTAAGTTTGATAGTATCCCTAATAGAATGTTCAAAATTGCATTTATTTGATCCAAAGAGGTTTTTGCTGTAATGTAACCGTTAAAGTCAAATTTAAGTTTTTCAAGTTCAGCATCGAGTTCGATTATTTTGGATGTTATCATTTCTTCATTTTGCTTAATTAGCGAGAGAGAGGTATTGTAATCATCAATGATTTTTGTTGTCAATGAAATCTGCCTGTTGAGGGTGGTTGCAATATTGTTTTGATTTGATTTTAAAGTATTGATTACGTCATCATATCTTTTGCCGTCTTCGGCATCTAAATTACCAGAAATTGTTCCATTGTTCACTAATTTTACGAAATTCTTTTTCTATGGGTTCTAGATCATAGAAATGAATAAACGTATGAAAGAAATTTCGTAATTTTGCATTTCCCAATTTGTAGGGTAAGATGCCAGGATTTGAGGAGAGGCTGGTGACTTTAATTTCTTGAGCTTCGTTGACTGCCGCCAGGGCGAGAAGAAGTCTGTAAAGTGATTTTATCCTGATTAAGAAGGGGTCTTCTGAGATTATTTTTATGATAGGTTCGTAGAGTTTCATTTGAGGGTTTATTAATTTCACTGTTATTTCTTCATTTGTATGTACAAGATGAGTTCTAAATCGGGGGCTTATTTTAATTCGCGCCCTAGTCTTGTGATAAATTTTGTTTTCGGTTCGTAGGTCAGTGGTTCCTGTCTAGTTTCGTTGATACCACGATGATTAATTTTACCTTCGTGGCACAATTTTACCATTTCGACTTGTTCTGTGGATTTGAAATCTTCAACTACATTATTACAAATAATGAGTTTGAAGGCAGAGTTTTGAATGTGTCACTCAGTATTTTACACAATTTTGGAATGGAAGCTTGTTTATCCAAATTTATTGCAAATGTTTTGTTTGTGGTGGTAAATTCTTTGAATGTCTGTATATTATCGTGTTCGAAGTTGTCTTCGGATATTTGAATTGAAGTTCTTATTTTGTTTTCAACTAGCCGTTTTATTTTTGGTAACTCTGGGGAATGAAAAACTATTTTCAGAAACAACTGATTTTGAAAATAATTGATACGAGTTTCTGATATTGGAATTACGAGAGTCGGATTTTCGTAACTGGTATGTACAGTCTCGTTTTCATCTTCGTCTCTATTTTCAGGGTTATTATCGTCAATTCGTAAATCAGCGTCATTGAGATCTGGATTTTCGTCAATTTTTAGATCTATTGATTCTGTGTCGAATTCTTGGTCTTTGTTGGTTTGATTATCTGATGAAGGGGGTTTTTGTGATGAAAATGTTTCATTGAAATTTTGCAAATATTTGAAAATCAATTCTGAATTAGGCGTGATAAATCTTGAATTTGAGAAGTCTAATTGTACGTTTAGTGATTGGATGAGATCGATTCCTATAAGTCCATCAAAAACATTGTGAAATTTATATGCGTAGAATTTCATAATTTTATCTTCGTTAAATTCCTCAAAACTAGGTATGGTTACTGAAAATTCATGCTTTGAAGAAGCGAAGGAGGTTGAAACGACAAAAGGATCACGAATTTTATATTTTCAAAATATTTTCAATTATTTCGGGATCTAAAATGATTCAGTAGCTCCCGTATCGATGAGCAATTTTAGGTGGATTTTTGATATTGATGTACGGTAGTTGTCCTTTGTCAAACAAGTTGTGGAATTCGATCATGTTATTTGTGTGTCCTGTGGGGGAGGCCACTCGAAAATGCTCGCGATTTTCATTAGATACATATTCAACGAATTCCAAATTTTCATCAGAGGGCTGCTCTGAATAATCATATGGGATTCTGAGGGACATTCTTCGTCAGGGTTGGAAACATCAAGATATTCGGTATTGTATAGTTCTTCGGAAACCCATTTTCGATTTTGGGTTATGGGTTGATTTGCACTGAATTGTCTAGTGGTAGTACTCATCGGGGTAGATTTGTATTGATTCGGATTTGAGTTTGATTGGTTTCCAAACATTTTTTGGTGGGCCAAAACTTGTTGGTTACTTAGGGAATCTTTGAATGAAATTTGGCCTCGGCTGGACATTGATTGGTCCCGTCGGGAAAGAAGGTTTATATTGAGATGAGAAATTTTGCTGAGGGGTATTGGAAAATCGAGGGTTTTGATACCTGAAATTCTGGTTGAAATTTTGAAATGTTCTTTGTTGATTGGTTTGAAATGGCCTAGGAAAGCTTTGATTTTGATGTATTGGGTGAGATTGTTTCCTCACTTGTACATTGGAATGTGAATTGGATTGATTCGAAGAAAAAAATCTTGTAAATATTTTATATTGTCTTCTTTCCTTATGAAATTGATTGCTTCTAGCATAGTTTTAGGTTCTTTAGTTCTAACCATTACACCTATGGGGTTTCTTAGCCCCTGCTAAAATACTTCAAGGGCCTGTTGGTTATACATGCCCTGTTTGAATTTCCTAATATTTATATCAGGTTCGTGAATAGCAAGATAATTTGAAATTGTATTTAGCAATTTCCTCACTTTGTCATGGAATTGGTATGGAGTTTCGTTCGGTAATTGTCTCGAATTGTTTAAATCCAAAGACAGACAGTTTTCATTTCTCGGATCACTGAAGTTACGAATAAGTTCATTTTTAATTTCATCGATATTATTAACACAACTTATATTCACAACTTCTCGTGCTGGACCTTTCAGTTTGCTAATGATTGTTCTGAATATTATTACATTTTGATAATCTCCTGAATTTTCATTATTAAAAAAGTGCGTAACAATGCTGTTCACGCTTTCGAGGAAAAATTAAGTTCATTAACATTGCCGTCAAACTCTGGAATGGTCTCAGCATGGACCTTTGTGAAATTCGGAACTGCTGGCATGATTTTTCTGATATTATTTATTCCAATTGGATTTGAAATTGTACTTTCGTTCAGTGAAAAATTGCTTAAAATATTCGTCAATGAATTTATATCTAGCTCTGAGTTTACTTCACGTTCACTAAAGGATGGAGAGAAACTAGAGGAGTCTGACATGAAAATCAAAAATGACTTACAGTACGATCCTTTTCGGCATCTGGTACTGGCCTGGTTTCTGATGAATTGTTGGTATTCCGGCTTCGTCTCCAGGGAACATACGTTTTCTTCAATCGAACCGTAGGAACTTTTCACGATTGTTACTTAACTATTAAAATAGAAAAGTTATCCGCGTTGGATTCTCGTAACAATCCTACCGACTGCGCCAATTATATAACTCGAGCCGGAATTAACTTTAAAAAAAACTTTTATTCAAATACATTTACAAAAATATTTAGATGTGAACAATTCAAGAATCAAATCTAGACTAACTACAATAATGAGAGAAGATCATGTCTAACAAGTAAAATGATGATATGAAGTTCTTGGAAAAATGTCGACTCTGCAAGCTTCCCATGGAAATGCTGAGTTGCGAAAATGGTGACTTGGCTATTCCCATAGTGTTCGTGGAAAAGGTGAATGTAACTAGCGGCAGAGCTTGTTGAAAACTGAACTACGCCTATTATGCCAAGATCATTATTTCCATAAAATTGTTTATTTTTATATATATTATCCACATGGAAAATAAGGACGCTATTATTATTATTATATTATTATTTGCGGCTTAACCCCATGCACGTGGGGTGTTTGTGAATAAAAATGGGTACTGTATTTCAATAAATGACTACTAATAATCCCTTACTAATCTCTCAAATTCTGATTCAATGCGTTTCCAAAATATTTTTTTTTACAAAAGTCGGTACTACGATGAACTCAATGTAACGTAACGCGACATAACTAGATGCAATGCGAGAACCTCACTATACCCATCACGTTGAACTTGAAAAAGCAAATCAAATATATACTTCCCGGATTCAACATAGAGCTTTCTTAATGTAGAATTATATTGCAATATGGACATCTATGATAAATTACAATATTTGAATTATCTCTCGCAAAAATTCATTAAATACTTCGAACGCTTTGATGCACATCACATATTCCTCTGCACTATGTTGAGTCAAAGTTCACGTTGAGTCTACGTCACATAACTTCATGTAGTGTTGACATTGAGTACCGTTAAGTACATCCTAAAACCAGTGTTATCTGGAAAAACCAAATGGAACAGACAAAGGAAAAAACAAAACTGCTACCGGAGGATTAATTGATAAAATGAAAAAAATATATACAAAAATATGTAGTTCATATTTGATGCGATTTTACCACAAGAATACGAAACAAGCCACTTAAAATTTTATAAATTATATTTTATTTGCTATTGAATACGATATGTTTTTGATAGAAAATTATTATTATTTTTCAATTTTAATTTTTTAACTATTTTATGATCTGTCATATTTCATTTCAAAAACTGTAGTGTTATTTGGAAACAACTCCTTTGGATGCGGAAATCATGAATATTCTTTGGAAATGAAACGAATTGAGAATATTACTTTTGAATGTTATCAACTCTAGAAATAAAGGGAATCCATTTGCTGAATTACTCAACTTCTCATTTCGTCAGGATTGCGATCTTTTTGTCGGAAAATCAGGAATTCGTAATACAATGCGGTGCAAACCTATACTTCTGGTTCGAATATATGTTGGAGCTTTTTCATGAGGCGTATTCATTTTGTTTCATCCCGTATTAACCAGGACAGGAAGTTAAAATTTTCTGCACTGCGCGACATTATGTCCGCGGCAAAGCATCATGAAGCGCAGTGCAGGAATTTTTTTTGCCCGTGTTTTTTCTTTCATAGCTGGTCGAAAGTACGTAACTACTCACATTTTCCTTTAGTTATTATGAATAATACACGTTCCAGCTGACAGCTCGTTGCGCTGTCATGTTTAACTTTGGCTCCTCGCTTCAGCGCCTCTTTCGGATATTCATAACACTTACATATTTGCTCCCGCTTTTCTTCTCTCTCTTTATCATTTTCTTGCGTATAATCCCATCTCTTGGTGTATATGAAAAATATTTGCTACCGGGCCTGGTCTGTCAATGTCACCGATGCATAAATGCAAGGCTTTCTATTTCAAAATCGATAGAGAAAGTACGTACTTTCGACAGAGGTATATAGAAAAATATTTTTTCTTTGTTTTGTTATTCAATACAACAAACCTGAATTTTGTTCTGGCACTTACACGATCCCGTCTATATTACTTCAGAAATAATACTCGATATATTCTAATAATAGTTTTGAACGCAGAAATGTTTCCTTACTTCATGATGTGTGAGCATGATGCTAATCTGTCTTTACCCGACTACGGCGAAGCAAAATCATCACTATGAATATGTATCGAATACTTTAAAATATATAACGTGTAAGTTGTTTATTTAATAGACGATAAATATTGAATAGTTTGACATAACAATTCCAGATGAGAATATTTTCTTGTTTCATACTTTTAAGAGTATGGTTTTTGAGTAGTCGGGTTTTAGTTTTGGAACTTATTTTTATTCGAATACTCGCTAGTAGATGTTAATTCGCAGTATATTTCTTCGCGTTGGCTTGTGACACATGGGACATTTTTTTCATTGGAGAATACAAACAGTATTTTTATATTTGTGTAAAACTTAAACTCTTCGATCAGAAGTTAGGTTTGAAATTTTCCTAAACCTACCTAATATTTCAATTGTAATCACCTCAAATCAAAAGAAAAAAGTATAACCAAACTGCATTTCTAATATTTTGATCCAACTTGAAATCCACAAAGATATCAAGAAGTGAAAGGTCAGTCGAAACTATTACTGGCAAATAGATGACGTTGTGACTTTTAATTAACAAAATAACTTCATATAAGAGGAGCATACAAATACAATTATTATTTCATTGAAAGTTGTGGAGCTCAGGAAGCTCTATCGAACGACATATAGTTTGCCAATATTGATATAAAAAGGAGACATTGGGATTTTTTGAGCAATTTTCCAAAAGCCGATTTTTGAAACTAGTCGACTGATTTGGCCCATTTTTCTCAGCCAAGGCATTATTGGAAGTATTTTTGTGCCAAATTTGGTTCCAAACGATCGATTGATTTGGTTCATTTTATCTACAAATATCGTTATATTCCTATATATATATTTATATATATATATATATATATAATTATATATATATATGGTGACCTGTTGATGTGCACGAAATTTCGTGCCATTAAAATTCCACGATATTAGGTCTAAGCTTCGCCGCACAGATAGGTGTCACTATCTATAATTTGATGCTCCTCACAATTTTGTACTTGCCGATAGGTATTAACTCTACGAGATATCTGATACGAATTTGAAAGAGACCACAGGCCGTCCTGATCATTGGGAAACCATGAATTAGGCCGTCGTAGACGGATGGTGGGCTCTTTTGGGTTCGTATATTCTATATATATATATATATATATATATATAAATATATATATATATATATATATATATATATATATATATATATATATATATATATATATATATATATATATATATATATGTATATATATATATAATAATATTTATATAAATATTTTCCAAGATTGATTCTCTCAGCTCCCAGGGAGCATGTGTCGTTTTATATGAGAAAGTTGATGATCTGATTTCTGATGGTGTTGTGTGTTTTTCCGGGTTTTCCTCCAACTGAAACAGCAAATGCGCCATCACTTCGAGTCCCGGGTTTCAATCGAAATTTTCATCTTGATATTATTTTATATTTAAAACTTTGCTTTTGTATTTTTTAATTCTGAATAAAGTTTTGTGGTATATATTTATTTATCAATGCTGCTTACCCAAATATCCATAGTTTTGTTCCTAACTGTCAGCAAATACTACCCACATATATACCGGGTGATTTCCCTATAACTTTTCTATTATTGAAGATAAAAAAACGAAATTTGGCAGTTGTGTATAATAGTTCCGTTCACATTTTTTGACATATCCACTTGCTTCTTGTTTGACCGGAAATGACCCCAACTTTCGTTTTTTAAATGGGACATCCTATATATTTTTACTTATTTCGATCGAGAATGATATTCTGAATGCAACAACAGCCCACTTGTCGAAATTTGACAAATAAAGTGATTTTCAATCCAATTTTTATTTTTCGATCTAGAATGCCATGGATCGTGTTAATCGCTTCATTCTTGATCAAGTAACATTGGAAAAATACGACTTTGAGGCTTGTGACTTCACAGTCGTTTTGAGAATTATTTAAAAGTCGCAAATTAGTCCATTAAGGCTCCAAATTTTCAAAATGACCTCCTCCTTCATCACGGCAAAGTTCAACTTCTTCAATTGTTGTGCGCACCACATTGATTAGCTGTTCCGCAGTGATGTTCTGGAATGCCACCCTCACTTTATACTCCAGTTCTTCATGAGTAGCTGATGCTGTGTTATACACCTGATTGTTAATTGGTCTCCAGAGAAAAAATCTAGCGGAGTAAGATCTGGTGATCTACAATATGAAAAGGAAATAATACATTATGGAGAAATATGACAACTTGAGAATGTACCTCACAGGCCACTGAATAGGTCCATACGTGCCAATCCACTTTTCTGGGAAGGTGTCATTCAGATGTTCTTTTACGACTTGAGAATTGTGAGGTGGTGCTCCAACTTGTTGAAAATAGATATCAACTTGGTTAACCAGTGTCAAATCTTCAATGAAATCATTAATTTGATTTCTAAGGAACTGTAGATAACTTTCCGCAGTAAGTTGTCCGTCGAAAATTATTGACCCCAAAAGTTTTCCTCCGATAATACCCATCCAGCAATTGAAATCAAATCGCTCTTGAAAATTTCCTTCTTGCATAGATGTAAATTTGTTTGAGACCAGTATTTTTTATTATTCCGATTGAACAGACCCGAGTTGGTGAATCGAGTTTCATCTGAATAAATAATTTTAAATGGAAAACGTACATCTTCTTTGTATTCAGTCAAAAACCAGTTGCAATAAGTTAATCTTTGGTTGTGGTCGTTATCGTAAAGTGTTGGTGTAGTTGGTACTTGAAAGATCGATAATTATATTTGTGAAGAATTCTCCAAACGGACGAATAACTTTTTTCACTCTCAGAAATAATTTGGCGAAGTGACGCCGTAAAATTCACTTCAACATAGGCCAACACGACTACTTCTTTTTCTTCACTGATGATGAAGTTATTGGCTTTTCCTTCTGGTTCATTTCGCATTCCCGAGTGGGATGGCGACGATAAAGGAATCTGTGAGCATAAATTCGAGCTGCATCAGTTGCATTCTTTTTCGCTTCTCCGTAAATCAGCAACATGCCAATTTTTTCGTTTCTAGTATAATTTTCCAAATCAAATTTCAAACTGCGCAACAGATAAATTCATTAGCCAATTTGTTTAGGTAGTCCTAGCAACAGCTTCAATTGTTTGTCACGGATAACTAGAATAACAGGACCTAGTGCATAAGTATACCGAATACGTATTATTTGTTATTAGGTATGATCGCTTCTTGCAATCAGTCAGAAAAATAGCGAAAATAAAGTGAAAGTGTGTGGTATCAAATTATTCGTAAGAAAATGATCTTTTACAAAAAGCTAACGAGCGACCCCCTTTCCATTTGAAAAAATCAAGTTAACTGGAAAAATTCATATTTGCGACTTTTAAATAATTCTTGAAACTACTTTGAAGTCATAAACCTCAAAGTGGTATTATTCTCATGTTACTTGATCAAGAATGAAGCGATTTACACGATCCATGGCATTCTAGATCGAAAAATAAAAATTGGAATAAAAATGACTTTATTTGTCAAATTTTGACAAGTGGGGTGTTGTTGGACTCAGAATGTCTTTCTCGATCGGAATAAGTGAAAATATATAGGATGTCCCATTTAAAAATCGAAAGTTGTGGTCACTTTCGGTCAAACCGAAAGTACGGCAAAGCAAGTGAATATGTCAAAAAATGTAAATTGAACTATAATACACAACCCCCAAATTTCGTTTTTCTATCTTCAATAATAAAAAAGTTATAGTGGTGAGCCACCTTAGAGAATCACCCGGTATATATATATATATATATATATATATATATATATATATATATATATATATATATATATGTTTCTCCGTAGATTTTTGTGGGTAGAATGTGTTGAGATGGTTTCTCGGATTTCTGTCCCCGTTCTGTGTTCTTGATCCTCAAAAGAGTTCGAAACAATCGAATGAATGACACATCACCTGCACGTGGCATATATGAAGTTGCCGAAACGTCATGAAATTGGACTTTTGAGGACCAAGAACACAAAAGGGACGGAACCCGAGAAACTAGATTAGACGACTCTCAAAGTTAAGAAAAAATCGGGGAAATAAAAACTGCATACCCGAATATTATATATATATGAACTGAAAGACGTGAAGTGGTGACGTCCGCAAAAGATGATGTTTTTAAGAAAACTATACTCAAAATTAAAGAATCAAGGAAGCTGTTTCTCTATTCTCGAAAATCAGTTCCTGAATTCGAGATATCACTTCGATGTATTTTCTACACGCTCGTAGTCCATCTCAGAGCATAATTTCAAAATGTTAAATCTCAGATAGCGTTGGATCAAACTCGGAGTTAGCTTTCTGACCTAATCTATTCGAACAGATTTTTCCATACCACCAAAAGTCATCGATGTGTTGTCGTTTTATCCGCATGATCTGGTGTGCTCTAGGCTTGCGATTGTGGCTCAGCAGGTGTTACATGAGTTTGGTTATTTCATGGAAATTCTTGTGGTATGGAAAACCCTTCCACTTCTTGTATGATTTCCTACTCTCTCGAATACCCGACGCCGCTAACTTTTCATCACCACTTGACCATATCGAATAAAGCAGCTGAATAAAGGCAGATAGCCTCCTTTTACTCAGTTCATCACATCTGCCCAAGGCACATAAATCTTGGATCCAAAAATCATCATGTAACATCCGAATTTTATGAGATAACAATCATGATGGAATTCGGGTAGACAAATGTGCAATAATTCATCTTAGAATAATAATATGCGAGGATTCTTGGGAACATCGCTCATGGATGAAAGCATACTATCTCTCCATGGTCTGTGACGAGGAGCAGGTATTCCAGACCTTCTGCAGCTTGGAAAACTGTTACTTTGATTTTTCCATGGAGATTGAGAAGCCCGCGGACCCCTTCTGTTGAACAGGAGATTTTGATAATGGGAGCCTTCAATGGTTTGCATACTAACCCTATGATTTCTAAATGATATCAAAATGCCGCGATACTGCTGATATCTCAGCCTAACGAATGCAATAGATTGTCATATCTGTCTCCTGTCGACACACATGAATCTTGATCACTTATCCTTCGGATGTGAGAAAGCATCCCGCATCCAGATCATGTTGGAGCTATAAGTTTAGGGACTAAGAGAAGTGGTCTGCAAATGTATAATATTAATAGACCAAGGGCACGTGTCACTTTTCAAAAGTATCATAAGTTTACGCACACTGAATACGGGAACTTGTGGTATTGGTGTCGACGATGCCACAGACATGCCCGCCATACATTTTTTCTGGGGCGAAGTGATGGTAGGAAGGATGCTGAACGGTTATAAAAGAGAAGGTGAAAAATATTGAAAGTTCACGACTGAGGAAATTGAGAAACAAAAGTTTACAATAAAATGAATTGACGAAAGTTTACAATAAAATAAACACGGGCCCGATTTTTTATTAGAGTTTACGACTGACCCATTGGAGGGATCTTATTATTTGCCTTTTAACATAAATATCGTCCGCCAGTCACTTTCAAATGGGGTTTACGACTGACTTTTCAAAACTAGAATCAATGCCAACCACCTAACCGGAAAGTGAAATTTCCAGTAATCCAACAGGAGGTGGAAATCTTATCAGTCGTAAAATGAGGCTGTGTAGAGCACGGCTACTAGTTCTGGATTTGTATCATCAAAATCAAATGTTTATGACTGACTCTCAAAAATTTATATAAAACGGAAGCACGTTAAGATATAAATAAATTTATTAGCTGTTTATAGTGTGGAATAACGTCCCGTAGGCCGCTAAACTAACACGTACGCTGTAATTTTTCCGTGCAGGTATAATATGACTATTATTTGAAATTTCTGGATTTTCATGTCATATGAAGTTTGATTGACACTCAAAAATTTTGTTGAAACGAATGGACATATCACAGCTGTTTTCAGTACGGATGAAGCCCTTCCAGTGGCAAATACAGGACACATGCCATAACGTCGGTGATGTAAAATTATTATTTGATACAGTGACCGGCAGGTACGCATCATATGGGATTTTTTTTAATATAATATTTTGACGAATGTCGATACATGCAATCGCTTCTGCATCGGAAGAAACCCCAAAAGATATTGTACAGTGCCGTTCGTCTTTTCTTATTTGGCGGGAAATTTAAAAAAATTTAAAAATTATGTCTCAAAACACACTTATTTGGGAAAATATTGGGAAAATGTTATTTGGAAAAGTTGTTAAGAACGACATTTTATAGCTATGTACAAGTTTGGAAAAAAATCTGAGATGAAAAAATAAAAATCAATTTTTGCCATAAAAAAATTTTAATTTGGAAAAATACATTTATGACAAAGAAACTCATTAGTAAAGCCCAAGAGTAATATTTTGAATAATATTTTGTAAAGATCCACCAGCTACTTCTATTTTATTCGAAGAAAATTTTAAATCTGTGGATTTGCCTTTTGTGTTCAGCTGCTTCATAATCTGTGTCGTTTGAAGGCTGATAGTAGGATCCCCTCCATTGTCGGTTGTACACTCTCAATTTTTTCGGCCCTGTTTTTTGACATATTTTGAACGTTGCAGCAGCTGAACGCCAAGTTTTAGGCGACTGACAATCGGCAAGCGTCGCTTTATTTTATTGTAAACTTTTGTTTTTTACTACCCTATGTGAGCTTTGAAATTTTTCACCTTCTTTTCAATAACCGTTCAGCATTCCTCCTATTATCACTTCGCCCCAGAAATAATGTATCGTCGACATCGATACCACAAGTTCCCGTGTTCAGTGTGTGCAAACTTATGATACGTTTGAAAAGTGACCCCGGCTCTTGGTCTATAATGTTTATTGTAATTGCAATATTCCAATTCAGTAATGGATTTGCGGAAACTTGATTTATTGAAATCAACCATTGGTACCACAATGAAATCACTGAAGACAATGTGTATCGTTGGACAGAAATTCAAGTTCTTCCGTTATCAGCGGTAGCACAATATACAGGACGATTTTATATATCAGCCTCATGATTTTGATTTAATTATCCAATGATAATATAATTTCAGTATGGTTTGCATTGTAAAATTATTAAAATAAGTATGTCCAATTTGACTGACTCGTTATACTGAATTTTTTTTTCAGTTATTTTGAGAATATGGATACATTTATAGCAACGTTACTGATCAAATATTTTTCATAAGAAAATTCAGAATTTAGGATCAATTTGATCTTTTTCCTTGAAAAATAATATTTGCCAAACAATATAATTTATTCAACAATATTATATACTTGCACAATTCGACTACTTATTCATTTTCAGAATGTGTATTACACACAAAAAACCATATCAGAAATTCAAATGTTCATTTATCCACTATACGCATAATCAGGGAAACTTGTGAAATGTTTACACAAAAAAATATTGTTTCGATTTCTCAACGAACTCAATTTCACAGAATGTTTTCATTCACTAGTTCAATAATCCGAAAACTCGCGCAGTACTGCAAATGGAATGTCTATAACTATTTATATTTCTTGGCAAATTGAGCTTATAGATCGTATAAACGAGTACATGAGCTATTAATTTATTTCGTCTGGTTTGAGTCTGTGAAAACTTCAGTTCAGTGTTCGAAACGCGCCGAGCTCATAAATAATATACAGATAACCAGGTGAATTGAAATAATAAACACGCGATTGGATTTGTTTTGATTCGCAAGATTAAAGGGGATAATAATATTCATGAATTCTTTGAATTATTACAAACCATAAACATAATTATTGATGTGAAATTTTACAGTATGTGTGAATATAACGATCTACGGAAGGTATAATTTTTCAAATAATTCATTTAGGCAAGGAGCTTTTATTTCCTGGAAAATCAACAACTATCGTGAGTTAGAAATTGTCGCTCTTCACTTTTATAATTTGTCACATGAAACTACGCAATCGGACAGTTTACTATGCAATTTCTGGAGATGATCCCATCTTTGTGAATAAATTTTGAATTTTTAGTTTCATTTGACCCCCTTGAGATGAGACAAAATCTTCATTTATTATATTTCGAATGAGTGGGTTTCATTCTTATCTTTTCAGTCGAATTGTGTGGATTCCTCAATAATCTACTTACCATTTGGGTGTAATATTGGCAACTCCATTTCGAATTTCTACATTTACATAGAAAATTTGTAATCTGGGACATTAAAAACTTTCATATATCGATTTGATATTGTATTTGAGTCCAATCGGACCATGGAGGACAATTTGTTCGTCATATTGTATTTTCATGATATGAAAGTAAAACTGGGGTCCGTGACTTCAACAAATACTCAAATCAAATTATTGTTCATTTATTCCACTTTGAAAACACAACACAATAAAGTACCCTGACACTACAACAATCACAATTCTAAAATATCGCTCTATACTAACTTCTAATGGATCACACAGATAACATAAATAAATAAAATTTTAGTTTGAAAAAACTAAAAAAACATGCATATCGGACTAGAAAGTTGAAAACAATAAGAATAAAGTCCATGACCAAAAAATGTTCTTTCATGTAAAAAAGCGTTGGGTGCTCTTAACTCCTTTTCATAATCATATTAAGAAAGTGATATCTGATATCAAGCACCTCACGCTTTTTTACATAAAATAAAATTTGTTGGTCAATGACTTTATTTTTATTATTTTCAACGCTTCAGTACTTATTGCCATATTTGCGTTATTTTTTAGTTTTTTCAAACCATAATTTTATTTTTGAATCTTTAGTCCACATTGCTACAGAAGACTAAAAAGACTTCGGGAAAAAAACTCTTCGATTGATTCATCCACATGAGATGGGAGTTATTAATAACCAAATTTCGGCAAATATGCTGAGAACTAGTGCATTCGCCATATCTTTGAAGAGTTACACTATTTAACTCCTGGTTCCATCATCAGATCAGCTCTAAAATACCAAATTATAGTTATGTTATCCAAACTACATATACATACCAAGTTTCATTTCGATACGACGATTAGAAGTAGGTTAAAATTGACTTAATATTTTTTTTATTTAAAGAATAGTTGCATCAACCACTACGGTTATTAGCAACGGCACAATCAGATTACAGTGGTAGTTAACATCTACAAACTAGAGAGCATGTACATGAGTATTTTGACAATAAGGATGTTCACAATTTGTTGAGTAAACCGATTTCTGTAAGAAAACCTTCAATACTTAAAACGTTACAGTTCACACCGAGAGAAACTTTTAAATCTGTATTCATCTCGTAGTCCTGACGTTGTTTCACGAACTTTGGACATTCTGATAAAAAGTGCTTAACCGACACTAGTACCTGGCACATGTCGCATTTCTTCTCTTCCTCTACTGTCAACAGATATTCATGAGTGTACTTGGTGTGTCCGGTACGGAGGCGGGTGATCATTACCTGGCGTTTTCGTTGGTGGGGAGTATTTCTCCATGGTTTTATGTCGTTCTTGATTTCCTTCAGTTTCGTACGCGAGTTTCTCCATTTTGACACCCAGTAGTTTTGGATGACGGATTTTATGTGTATTTTGAGGTTGTTGTGTGGGACTCCCCTCTAGTTTGGGTGCTGTTGGTTCATTAATTGTATCTTGTGCTATTCTGTCGACCTGCTCGTTAACTTGGATTCCGATATGTGAGGGGACCCACATGAACTCCAGCTTTCTAGAGTCTTCTTTGATTGAGTGGAGGTGGTTTTCGAGGGTTTCGATCAGTGGATTATCGGAAAATATTTGTTGCATGCCTTGTAAGGAGCTCAAGGAGTTTGTTAAGATCAATGTTTTCTGTAGATTTTCACTGATGGTATATTTGGTTGCTTGAAGGATTGCATATAGTTCCCCACTATAGATGCAGCATGCTGATGGTAGTTTGAACCCTCTTGATATGTTCGAACTCAGGAATGCGGCTGTTACCCCTCCATCCGATTTGGAAGCATCTGTGTAGATGTGTGAGTGACTCTGATATTTACTGAGTGATGCGTAGAAGTGGCTGAGAAGTAAACTAGGTGTGGTTGAAGTTGGTGAGGTATAGATTACAAGGGGGCAGGGGGATGAGCCATGGTGGTGCATCTAAGAAGTTTTTGGGTAGGGTTTTAGGAAAGTTTACATTCAGCTCTGAGGTGTATTTGTTGATGCGGTGGTAGAAAGGATGTGTTATTCTCCTACGATTTTCGTATAGTATACGGAAGCGGTTTGTTAAGGTGTTATAGTATGTTGGATGGTTGCTGTCAGAGGAAACTGTTGCCGCATATCTCAAACTCAAGTATTGCCTTCTCAGCTGTAGTGAGGGCTCTCCAGCTTCACTATACAGGCTTTTGGTGGGTGTTGTTCTGTATGCTCCGAGAGTCAGCCTCAATGCTGTGTTATGAACTGCGTCCATCGTTTTCAGGGCTGTTCGACTTGCTGAGTATGGAACGGAGCCATAATAACTTGAGATTTGATTACATTGTTTGTTAGTTACAAGTGAAGCTAATGAAAGCGTGTTGATGAACTGTTCGTGTGTCGCGTGTGACCCGCTTATATAGCACAGCCGAATACCCCAGAAAAAATGGCGATCCCTGGAAAATGACTCCAACTGTTTTCTTGGAATCTGACATATTTGTTTGAAGATTGTAGACGATGTGGTAACTCGATTATTCTCGTTTCGGAAATTCGATTATTCTCGTTTCGGACGTCCATCATCTCAATAGACTTGAAAAGTTTTTCACGACGTTTCGATTGCTTGTATCTGCAATCGTCTTCAGCTGAATACTGCTTAGATGCTACTCACCTATTTATATGTCTGTCGGTATAGTGGTGCGTGTAATTCCTGGTTTGAAATGGCATGGTCTTCCACCCATTTGCTAAAATAGTCCATGGCAACAGGGATGTATTTGTTGTCATCGACCGTCACAGAAAACGGTTCAGCAACATCAATGGCAATCCGTTCGAATGGTACGCCAACGTTGTATTTCTTCATTTCACCCATGGACTTTGCCTTGGAACCCTTAGTGGCGCCGCATTCTGTACATCTTTTGCACCAGATTCCTACATCGTTTCGATATTGAACCCAGTAGAACCTCTGCCTGATTTTGTCCAAAGTTTTGATGACTCTCAGATGTTCTCCCGATTTTCCTTCTGAATTCCCTTCAAGACTTTTCAATTATCCTCTTTCTGGGCGAAACGAGTTTGAAAATTGATGACTTTTCATCAGCTGACTCCCAAACCCGTTTGACTAGTCCATTTCCACAATCAGTGCACCCCATTGTGCTCACATTGCTTTGAAGATGGGATCTGTGTCCGAAATATATTTCCAGGAGGGCGTGCCAGTTCCGTCCTCTTTCCAATGTAGAAAGTCTACGAGTCCCCGATGACTGGATCGATTCCTGGTCGTGTTTCATATGTGCGGTAGTCCAGTCGTCCTCAGGTAACAGTCTAGTTGTCTGATGCCGGCAACTCCTTCGCGCTAACTTGTTTTCTGATTTTGCTCAATTGACATTGACACTACTATCAGGTCGTTCCAGGTGATGTTCAGTATTAGCATGATACGGGTTAGTATTTTCCCTGATGGCGGATTATCGGTAATTCTTCTGACTCTGTTGACTTGGATTCCGATGTATTGGCCAATCCAGTTTCTTGAAATCTGCCTAAAAACTCACTAAATGATCCGGTCCTCGTCGGTGAGTAGAAATGTGCGGGTGTCCTCTAAGGTGATAACGAACGTGGTGGCAACCTCACCTCGCGATCTTTCTGAAGATGTCTGCTCCTACCACATCTGAAAAAAGATTCTCCTGACTCACCTGACGGTTTTGTCCTTCAAGCTAATGCCAAACATCGAGGTAACCTCACCCTGCAATCTATTTGGAAATGTCCACTACTCCTATCTCACCTGAAGCAGTTTCTTTTGGTTTCTTGATCCTCAGTGGTCTTTCTTGTTCGGCAAACTGCTGTCTGATCATACCTCTTATTATAAAATACGATAATTGATTACTGTTTGTTTATTCCACTTCGAAAATACAACACAATAATGGACTCTGACAATACAATAATCACAGTTCAAAATATCGCACTGTACTGATTTCGAATGAATCAGACAAATAACATCAATAAATAAACTGTTCATCTGTCGCGTGCGACCAGTTTATATAGCACGGCTGAATACTCCAGAAAGACTGGCGATCTCTCGAGAATGAGTTCGACTATTTTCTTGAAATCTGCGACTTTTGGATTGGGAATAGAGGTTAACGGTCGCTTCGTCCAGCACGTTCGAGATGAACAGGAACGTAGTATAATTATTTTTGTAACAGTATAAAATGGTATTGCCGCGAAAACCATGTCCGCTTGGTAAATCAATCGATCATATATGTTGAAGTTTATATGAATTATGTAGAAGAGAATATTTTGCAAACAGTTCCGAAAACCAATTTTCATTCGAATTCTCTGAAAATAAAAGTTTTTCATAAGATATATGATGCAAGTAATTCTGTCAGTGGATAGGAGATACAATAGCTTACAGCATCATTGTATTTAGTATGAACACAAAATAGATATTCTTGCGCGACAAGCTTTCGAATCTATGGTGGCAGGTTCATCACAGCAGTTCGTATTTCAGCTTATACCGCTCCCCATTCTGATTAGTTTCCTTGGGAGGAAGTCATTGTCAAGATCGATAAGCGGAAGGTTCAAACTATTTGAACATTTGGCGGAAATATCAACATACACATTTTGAATAGAAGTACTTTTGTTTGAAAACCATTGATGAACTCTATTTGAAATCTCGGTTAACTGTTGTTCATACATATTTAAATTATATAGAAATCCTAAAAAACGATAAATTTCAATTAAAGTTTTTCTTAATATTTTTAGAAATCATTTATTCACTAGTCAAATGTATCAGAGACTGAGTGACCGATGGCGCATCCAGTCGTAAAAGTAGATTTTATTTTTCATATATTGATTCTGAAATTATTATTAATCGAATTGACATATCATGGTACATTTTTTTTATTGAAAATACAAACAGCATTTATATTTTTGTGAAAACTGATAATCTATACTAATATTATAAGGGGCTGAAAAAGTTGTTTGTCGGGGGTAATCTCTGGAACTACAGAACCGATTGAAAAAAAACATTGATAGAAAGCTAAACTATCCCTGAGTAACATAAGCTATAATTTGTTTCGATAGAAATAAGTTTTTAGTTCAACATCTCAATATTCGTATATTGGCTAATTGGCTGCTTCATCGGCAAGCGCTAACCAAATGGTGGGATATTAGTGGAAATTACGGCAACGATGCTAGATTTCTAGCTTTCATTTCGAATAAAGAAACAGTTATTTCGGAGTTTTTGGACATTCAACCCTAAATGGGGTAAACTGGGGTTGATGGGAGTACCGTTAGTTTTGGTGTTAGGGTCATAAGAATTGGTATTTGAGGGTTTGTGTCACAAATAATAAAATCATGTTCCAGTGTTTTTGGAAATTTAACCCCGAAAGAGGGAGAAATTCGGTATTTGGGCTCTTCTTTTCAAATGAAGAAATTTTGGGTTTTTTAAAGGGGGTAAAATGAAGGTTGAAAGTTTGTATAGGAGAACCGTTAGTCTTGAATTTAGGGTCATAAAAATTGTTATTTGAGGTTTTTGCTACGAGTAAAGGAATCTGTGATTCAGTGTTTTCGGAAATTTAACCCGTAGAGGGGTGGAATGAAGGGTCAAAGTTTGTATGAGGATTCCGTCAGTTTTGAAGTTAGAGTCAAACACGTATTTCAGGGTATTTGGAAATTCAACCCTCAAGGGGTCAACGTATGTATAGGGGTTCGTTAGTTTTGAGGTTAGAGTAATGGAAAAAAGTTTATCTTTGAGTCGCAGTTGATTCCACATCTGATTTTATGAACGCCCTGTTCAAATTTTCAAATAAATCAATGGAAAAAAGCGTATGAAATTATGACCTCGAAATCCATGCGAGCAAAGCTAATCTATCCATACTACCCATCCTAATCTACTCATACTAATATTATATAGAGGTGGAATTAGTTTGTTTGTTTGTATGTGCGGGAAATTTCTGGAACTACTGAACTGGTTTTGTTTTTTCCACTATCGGAGAGCTGAACTATCCCTGAATTATATAAATATTTGTAAATTAGGCCGGAAAAAGAGCGCTGCTTCAACGGCGTGTATCATCAGTAGATATAAAAAAAATCGGCAACACGATATATCTCGCTCAAAGAATCATATCATTATTTGTGAAATGTCAATCTTTTGTGCAAGCTTGAAGCGGAGAGACACCACTAACGTGGTTAAGTGTCTATCCGTGCGAAGCCAGGACGGGCCAACTATATATATATATATATATATATATAGAGAAATTTGTTACGAATCCAAGAGAGTCCATCATCCGCCAACAGCTGTTTCATGGTTTCCCAATCATCAGGACGACTTGTGGTCTCTTTCAAATTCGTATCAAATCTCTCGCAGTGTCAATACCTACCGGCAAGTACGAAAATGTGAAAAGCATAAAATTATAGATAGTGACACCTTTAATCTGTGCGGCGAAGCTTGGACCTAATATCGTGGAATTTTAATGGCACGAAATTTCGGGCACATTAATAGGTCACCGACAGATGCCAGCATAGGCCAACCCACGATACCAATAGTCGTACGTGGGTTCAGAGTAACGTATATATATATATATATATATATATATACGGGAAGCAAGACTGGAAACCGTTCGAGTTCGCACTGTTGCATCGAATCAAAAAAATGTATGGAAAATAGAAACTATTTGTGACAAATAGATGACATTCTAACCTCAGGTATATAGATTGTTCGTTTTCCACAGATTAGCTGTTCTATAATATTCAATTTGAGGAAGAGAAAGACTGATCAGTCATGCATCTCAAAGGAAGATACATTATTGTAAAATGGCATCTAATTAACATGAACGAATGAACCTTTTATGAACCTATCATAATAGGCAAACACAAATAGTTAATTCATTGAAAGACATCAATGACGATTTATAGCAATTTTTGTACCTCTCGGAGAAAAACTTTCCGAATTGAACTTGTGGAGTTCAGGAAGCTCTATCGCATGACATGTAATTTGCTCATATTGATATAAAAATGAAAGATTGGATTTTGATATCAAAATTGACAACAATGCAATATCAAATAATAGTTATTTCTAACATCACCGCCACCTGATAACATCAGTTGGTAATAATCTAACAGTTGGCACCACTGTACTAATTCCCAAGTGACACCCGTCAGGTGTCGTTGGCTTGAATATAATTGCGGGAATTATTCCTAACCCGTCAGTTTCACTTGTCACACTAGAGTACACATTTATATTTTTATAGTTTTAAACAATGTTAATGTAACCAACCTCAGCAAAGTTGTAAGTAGCATAATGTTTCGCACTCAAATATATATTACTATTGGTTTTTTCATCTACTGTAGTTTCCCTGATGATGGAAATTAACATTTCCGAAAGCTTGGATAAACCTTAAAGAGTTTACTTTTTCATTGCTGCATACCATAATATATAATATATAAACTTTTTCTCGGTTTTCTCTATGCGTATTGGTCTTCAAAAGGTCCGATTTCACGAAGTTTCGGCGAAATTACATTTGACATCTTCAATTGATGCCTTGTTGATGATTCGAACATCTAATCCCCTCGCGCCGCGCTCCGTAATTTATAGTGGTTAGTGGTTACAGCTGGGTGCTCATGTGAGTTCTAGTGGTATATAGTCTTCAAATCTTCTGATAGTGGACTATATTATTCGCTCTGTTGTAAACGTTATTTGGATACTATGCCGGTGGATAACTATGCCGATTCTGTCTGTACTTCTCTTTATATACAGTAAGAATGTTATTCCAATCGGTGGTTTCTGAACCCATTTTTCTTTCTGTCTGATTTGAAGTGACTTGCTTTCTACTTCATCCATGAATAGATATGAACTCCATGAATGATGGTGATCCTATTGGTGCTCCCTGTTTTTATTATCTATAACGTTGGTTGTCATAATTGTAATAGGTGTTCTTGATGCAGTGTTCAGCTGAGGTGGTGATTCGTTATTTGGGCTTATATTTGTTCCGTATTATCTGTATAGCTTCCTGGGTCGTTACCTGGGTGAATGAAAATGTGAGTCAAAGCTTACTAATATGTCTTCAGAATGAATTATTTGTGAAGATTTCTATCAAGTAACCGGCATTTGTTAAGTAGAATTCAAATCTTTCTGCATGTGGTTGTAATGTTTTGGTAATATATGTCGCTTGTTGATGTCCCGGTACTCCTATAGTCCTATAGGATCATTGAAACTTCAAATGTTGAAAAGGGGTCATTTTCAAACACGCAAAATACCTAATTCTCTACACTGACACTTAATTTACCCATTTTTTTCACATGTGAAAAACGACGAACAAAACAATCAGTCAACACTAAAACTCATTTCCTTTCAATTCCAACGCGTAATCATTCAATATTCAGTTGGGGATATTTTGCAAAATAGTTGTCATTTATTTTAAGGTGATATGTGGAGAAATGTTGAGCTTGAATCGAATCCGGAATAATTATGTATGATAGTGGTAATCATACATAATTATTCGGGATTCATCAATTTATAATAAACATGTTTTGTTCGCAGTGTGCAGATGAATGAAGGGGAAAAATATTGCTCATACTTGAATTCGTTGTGTTGGCTGTGGTTTCTTTGTTGTGGTCAACTCTATGATTCGATTTTTCGTGTTGAAAATACAAATCACATCATCCACATTCCTGGAGAATATTGACTTTGAAGTTTCAGATACGTTTCGAATTTACTCATTGAAAAGGTTTGCTATGCATGGTGATAGACAATTGCCCATGACAGTGCTTTCCTTCTGTTGGTAGAATTGATAATTTTGATCCATGCATTAGGAAGTCAATTCCAGAAATTCCTCGACTCGTTCGACTCTGAAAATTATTTCAAGAACTTCAAGGTTTCAGGAAAGAAACACTGGGAAACAGAAAGCTTACATCGAACGAAACCAAAATCTCAACTTCCACTAAAGTTGAGTTTTTGATTCTATCGATGAACTCATAAGAATTCTTGATAGAGAAACTATTTGACACGTTAGGTAAACTATTGAACTCGTCTGATAGCCATTTCGACAGGTAAGTTGTAGAATTGATACCTGACACAATTGGTCTCATACTATTAGCGGGTTTATGAGTTTTTGGCAAACCATATAATTTTGGAACTGTTGGGCTTGATATACGTAATTTGAATTCTAAACGATCATTCAATTGTATTCTGCAGTTATCCATAGTTGACTTATAGTTGCGTATCATCTTAAGTAACAGTGTTCTTTTGAGTTGTTCACAAGAACTTTGTGAAATATGTTTGTTCATTCTTTCAAAATACTCTGATTCATCTATAAGCCAATCAATAGAGATTTTCTGCTCTATCGATTCCGTGACAAAAATACTACCAGGAAACTGACTGTGCCATCATAGGAAAGACGGTCCGTAGTTATATCCTGTTATGTTTCCTACTCCCCACTGTCATTGAACATTTAAGAGCATTTTTTTTAATTTTCTTATCTTTTTGAATTGAAACTTGAAAAATAATGAAGCAATCTCAACACCCTCAATGGACGAATTGTAGTGAATTTAAATGCAAAAAATGAGCCCTAGCACGACTCAATCGGATTATTAGTAACGGAGAAAAACCGGAAAAACCGGAACAAATCTGCGTAGTGATTGATATGTACTTAATGTGTTCAGGCACTGTTGGATTATCAGCTTTGGCATAATTGCAATTTGATTTTTTCAGTGCACTTTATTGCAGCAGACCTGGATACGTCATTAGTGGTCCGATTCAACATTTTTCAAAAAGATTTCGAGAGTATAAGTATAGTAATACAAAACGTATATTCTCATGGTGGAAAATACTTGCAAACATGACCAAAAATGGGCGAGTACGTGAAAGTGGCTGAGTAGTGGGGGTAGAGCAGCAGACGCGGGGAAGCGTATGTATAGTAATATTTATTATTATTTTAATATATATCCACAACTTGTTGGGCCAAAGGTTCCACGAACATTTGGCCCATGCTACCTACCGAAGGGAGAATAAGTTGAGTGTCACTGACCATATGATAAAATCTGGTCACAAAATTAATATCCAAATTTGTCAACGACTCTAGAAAATTAGACTGCCTGGAGAGTATATGTATCCACAAAAACCATAATAAAAATTTACTTAATGAGGATAATGGGCCTATGTATTCTACTTTGTTTTCTTTGATCCCCATAGAATCAGACTCCATTAGCGACAATTAGAAACATCAGGTATAAACTGTAAGATAATGTTACTATTTACATAGTGTAGTTAACCTACTGATGATGTTAACTTAGTTATCGAAATGCGCATATAGGTGTGAAGTAAGTAAGTGTGGTGAAGGGGTTACTTGTGCACGTTTTTGATTGTGTGACACTACAGCGTCTAGCCAGTCTCCATGTGGTCAACTCAAGGAAATTGGAAAATTACCTAAATTCTTTGAAAGGTTACGTTTGGTTCGACTGATGAGAAAGAGCGAATTATTAGTGGAAATTGCCGTTTCACACGTGTGAAATTGCTAAAATTAGTGAATATGTTTGCAAGGAATCTACCAATGTGAAAAAAAGCATTCAGCCTATCTCATGCTGGTGGAATTGCTGTTTGAAAATCACCCTGTGCGCCAACCTCTGAAGGGCCGCGGAAAATATTCGAGTGCGCAGCGTTTTGACTTCGGAAATTTGTTAAGGAGATGAAAGTAAGTAAAACCACGTGTTTTCTCTATTTCGGTGTGTCCACTGAATTGATATCGACTCAAGCTGAATAGACGCAATGAAAAAGCCTTTTCTATATTTTTGAGCTAGTTCGTTTCCTCGCTCGGTTGAGATGTGAGGGTTTTTTTTTGACAATAGCTGATCCTATCATAAGTGCGAACCCTCTTGATTCTGGTTATTTTGATTCCACTGGAAATTCTTGGCCTGTTACTTCAACAAATAATTTGAAACAAAAAATTGGAAATATCCCTTTCAGGTGAAGCAGTGATCGTTCCACATCCTCCGTTATCAGATTCGCCAAATATATTCAGAAGTATTTAAGGAAATAAGAATGAAACTGAACGAACAAATTAATGTTGGGTTGCCCTGCCAATATACCTGCCAATATATCTAGAAAGTACGTCACTTCCGATGGCTTTAACACATTCTGTGATTAACTTTGAGAATACACATTATACAGAGTAGAACTGCACTTTTGGGAATGTCAAAATTTTCTACAGACATTATCTTTAATTCTTCTTAATAGTGGGTAAATCGATTCATAAATTGACCCTAAATGGAACAATCCGGGAAAAGTAATGCAGTAATAGGCTCCACGTTTTCCGTAAATAGGATAGGGTATCAGGTTTTACGCAGTATTGCATGAAAACACGTTATTTCTGCCAATATAATGATTTATCACTTCCAGGTCCATCAAAAACATATGCAAGAATTTCAGCACAAGAAACACCAGACACTCCACCATATTTTACCAAAATGATCAATAATGTATTGGAAACCTATTTCCACATATCATAAAAAAAAATGCTGAGTATATCAGTAGAGTTCTATCCCTCTTCCAATAAGAGCCATTATTTTCGCTTTGTTTATATCTCTTGTTGAACCAATTTTTTGGGAAAGTTACATGGGAAACTTTTTGTTGGATAATATGTCTATCAAAAACCTCCGGAAGTGACGTATTTTCTAGACATATCAGCTGTCTGGTGGTAATATGCTCGTCTCTATTTCATCTCTACCCGCAAAAAACGTTGTTGGTGTATCTGATAACGAATGATACCTATCCTACGGTTGCCGTTTGAACTATTTCAGATTATAAATTATTTGGTAAAACTTACTCTCTTTAACATCCAGTACATAGAATGAAGGATATAATTATTTTTCATATCAATTCTCTTAGGTTAAATGGTCATCGTTCTATTTGAAAGAAATTGGAAATAAAACGCCACTGATGTACTCAACTTGAGAACAAAGTGGAATACAAGCTTGGGTTTCATGCAGTATTGGATAAAAATGCGTTATTTCTGCGAATATAACACATAATTTATAATTTTCGGTTGCATTATACGACTATCAACAATTTCTACAGGAACATTAGGAGTACTTTAACTCATGCAAAAATAGTCATCACCATCGGTTGTGCAGGAATTTGTAGATTATGTTCCGAAAAAAATATACTTTCATGTCATATTGTATTGGGATTCTAATTCATACATCATTTTCGGAAAACATGGAGCATATATATCTATTCCTAAAACTCTTCCGTATAGGTGGAATTTTCATATTATTTCTATTTTTTCATGAGAATGAGGTGAGACTTTTTTCTAGGAAATGTTAATATCTACAAAATAGAACACATTCCCTTCAATCTGTAAATGTGTATTTTGAAAAACTACCGGAAATACCTTGATTTCTACGCATATCGGCCGGCTTGGACCAGGCAACCCACTGGCAATATGTTCATCTATATTCAAATCCCTCAATGAATATTTCCAGGGTATGCGATGACGAAGGGTATCCTACGATGGCCGATTCATTTGTCTTATCGTTTCCATATGTTGTCTCATCTTTTTTTCCAGGAATGTGTGTGTTACAGTTCCTGCAGGGTCAAATCTGCTTAGACTTTTATCATATCAGTAATTATTTGGTCATGTTCTTGCGCTTCTCCTTGGTTTCCTTATTGCCTCTTCCATATTAATATCTCCTCCCATTCCTTCTTGGCATCCTATTATCTTTTTTATCTCGGTGTAGCACTTACCTTCTTGAATATCCTATATCTTTTTCCAAGAGATCTTTAAAATATTGTCATCTTCGCAAAATTTGTTTTTCATCTATTAGTACCCTGTTGGAAAAGAGTTGTTGAAATAACAAAAAATAAGAAACCCAGGAAGTCCACTAGTATTATTGGTGACATTGGCAAATTTTGATATTGACGGTGTTCACATTCACACATTTGTGGCTTTCACACAAATGTTTGCTATTTAACAAATTCAGCAAAGTAAATGCCTCAAGACTGTTGACGATTTTACAAAATCAGTAGTGCATCAACAATATTCAGTTGCTATTTTTTCACCTTTTCTTTGTCAAGCTGACCCAAAAATGTTTTTACAATGAAGTATTACATTTACTTTTTTCAATGAATTAACATAATATTTAAGTGAAATTAACATTGTAATATTGTCGATTCCTTTACTAGTTTTCATCATTTATAAACTGACAAGAAGTAATTTGTAAACCTCATGCAGTTGGAATCTCATTCTCTTTGTGTTGTTGATATAAAATTTTGTCAATTCATTTCTTTTAGTTTTTCATACTACACAGAAAAAAAAATTATTGTCTTTCATTTCTTGTCAAAACATAACTAATATTTTTTTGAAATGACGTCAATTAATATTCACTAACACTTTTTTTTTTGTTAAAATAACTGATATTTGTTGGTAATATAGTTTTTTAGGAGGGATGGTTTGACAAATCAAGAATACATAACATTAGAATATTTTGATGCTTCTATTATAAAAAAATTAATACGCTATTATAATAAATTAACATCATTATGTGAAGAAATGTACAAATAAACATAAAGTAACACAATGATAATCCTTTGGTGGATTAATATGAAAAAATTACTGTATTATAATGAATAACACTGCCGTGTGAAGGTAAAGAGCAGTAAGTGCAAAAATAAAGATTTTGAGTTTGCCAATTTAATTTTTTTTCCGACTGTTACGGAGCCCAAAATGACAGTTATGTGTTTGACCTGTATGTATGTACACAGGTCAAACTCATACCCGTCCTTTTAACTTTGGGTAAAAAAATATATAAATTGGCAAACTCCAAATCATTCTTCTTGCACTTACTGCTCTTTACCCTCACGCGGCAGAAGAGTTGGATGCCCAGAAAATAAAATGAAAAACAGGTACCGAGTAATAAAATAACACCGAAACAAAATGTTTGTCTAAATTCACAATGCGAGTCACTATTCCAAAATAATTCCAGATTTCAGCACAATATGATGGAAGTTCTGTTTATATGGCAAACTCAAATCATATGCAACCAGATGCTTCAAATTTTTAAGACTCATCAACTTGTAATTGAATCTTTCTGATTCTTCTACTATGTAAGAATGAGATTTGTCATCAAATCATTTTGTAAACCAACACTCACACAAAAATATCGGGTTATTGGTGGCATGAGCACAAATTGCAAATATTTTACAAAATATAGGGCACATGTATTGACACTACAAATACCATATTAACAATACGTCTCGCAGAGGACAGAGGACTGACTGAGACGATGTGCTCTGGAAGCGAATTTTTGGCGCTAATTCGATACTCGCATATGAGTAACGTTCCTGAGTCCAGACTGCCACCCAGTTCCTGAGTCCGGCCCTGCTGCCTAGACTTCATGGCGACTAGAGAAATTGCAGACCAATCTCCTACCAAGATTTATCTTTTGCAGAATTAGCTCACACCGAGAATTATCTTGTAAACAGAAAATCCACGAAAGAACTATAATAGTTTTATTCTTAGTTTATGTTATAAATTATCTGAGACATGTATTTTGATCATTCCATTTTTGTCACTTATAACCTGCATTTTCAATTTCCATTAAAAGCATCGAGTAAAGTAAATCTTTAATCGTGCGAAAAATGTGAACGTTGAAAAAGAGTTATTCAACACAAAATTGATTTCAAACAACGAGTAGTGCTTTCCGAACCAAGGGCTACGGAGGCACTATCGTAACTTATGCACGAGAATGCCCGAAGGTGATCAATTCCCTTTTCACAACGAAATAGGATAAATTCCACGAATTTATTGGACAATACCACCAACAGTTTTGGTAATCCAACAATTTGCATTTTGACTATATCAGTTGTTTAATAAACAAAATTGTCGATTCCGCAAACCGTTCATAGCTATGGATACCTATTTGATGTTGCTAATAAATTCACGTCAATATTCTGAATTTGCAAGAGCATTTGCTATTTTGTTTTAAGTCACGAAAATATTTGCAAAGTAAAGTTGTTACAGCAGCAACTTTCTATCTGAAGATTTCGACAACAATGAGGTAGACATACTGACAATGGATGAATTCAACAACAGCCGGAGTAATTTGAGTAGCGAATTCCTGATTAATTGTTGTTGATTTTGGCAAAATTTTTTCAACAAAACTAGATATTGTTGAAATTAACAACTCTTTTCTGACTTTGTCTATCTACTTCTTTCTCTTTGCTATTTTTAATTTTATTGTTTTCCGTGTTACGTCTGTCATTGTATTTTTATATTCCTTCCATATTTCTCCTACTGTTTTTCTCTTATTGATTTGTATTTACTCTAATTTTTTCAATCGCAAATTTTCCATTTCTTCCTCTAGTTCTTTTACTAGTGTTTTGGGTAATTGTATGGAAAAGAAATGGTAGCTTTCCATTATTGCTCCTCTTTTCAGTTCTGTCTATTACTTTTTTCCATATATTGTTGCTCACTAGAGAATAATCTATGGTAGATATCTCGTTCCTACTTCTAACTTGGAGAATATATGTAATAAAAATTAATAATATGAATGCGTACTTGCGAAACGTGAAATTAGTGCATTTCGTTGTTGGGCTTATCACTTGAGAGGGCATTATCAAAATTAACGGTATACAATTCCATTCACACCTCCTCTTCTTTTTGTCTTTCTTTTCATTTCGATAATTATTCGTAATCAGTACTTAATTCATTCATTATTATTAATTATATTGCGAAAATGAATTAAACCGTTCAATAATCAATAAGTGGAGACCATGATATGACAATTCTTGAGAGACCTTCAAATCTAAATTAACACTACCTAATATTGAAGTCTACGAGCGGTGTTTCAAATCCTCACAGGCAAAGTTCATTAATAACGAGTCAACTCTATAGAAGAAAGTAAAGGTCAGATATTAATATTTGATGAACCTTTGGGGCCCTTCAGGTCTCAACTTCTGCGACGAGAAGAAGTTTGATAATTAATATTTCTTCAGTGCACTTCAGAACAGTATTGAAATTTTTGTGGCAGCTTAATTTTTCTCTGACGATCCGCTCTGATAGTTTTCCCTGTTTTACGCCTCCTTGGGTCGTGAACGTCGTTTTCGATCCTTTGTTTTTTCATGCTATAAGAAACGGGATTTCATTAAAATTATTATTTTATACGCACCACACTCTGAAAACTGTTATTCGAAAATAAAAACTTTTCCGATATCAATATACAGAGAGATGCAATCAATTGAATATTGAAAATCGGAATATTCCAAGGTTGGTCTAACGGTATGGCCAGACATACACATTTGAAAATTTAACGAATTTTCCACATATTTTCCAAAAAACGCTATTCGATGAAAAATGTTCAACTTTACATTTTGTACCAAGTAGAGTATTATAAGATTTTCCACAACTGTTCATAAAACCAGCAAGCCAAAGAGTAAGAAATGGAAGTAATGAATCGAAGTTGTGTTTCCCCGCACAAAGTTTGGGTGGAAAGGTAACTTTCACATTTGAAAGTCATTCTGTTCGACAGTAAATGAGATGATTATCGATTGTCACTTAAAGGAAAGTTTGGAAAACCAATATTGCCAAATGTTTAAAATAATCTGACGGTATCACAGAATAGTTATTTAATCAACTAGTGCATTAATGGTGGCGATTAATGATCGAAATATTACAATGCGAGAGCGAAGCGAGCGCGTTAATGTTAATCGCAATTTTAATATACGAGATAATTACAAAAAAATTTCGTCGACCTCGTTCCTGGGGTGAACGTGAAATTTTCGAAATTTATTTCCTTCAACTAGGAGGAAACTTACAATATTTAGATTTCAAAATACCTAAATTTGACAGCGCGAAGGTAATATGATTTGACATTTGAATAATATTCGAATTCGTGTATGTTTAGTTACCTATACCATAATTATACATTAATGGACCAAATCGACCATTTACAGGTTATCAATGGTCGATTTCGGTGTATGTTCAGTTGCATATATCACAATTATGCATTGAAAGATGAACTGGAGGTTAATAGGGGTCATTAACAATCGATTTCGTGTAGATTAAACAGACTCGTTAATACGAGGTCGCCGGAAAAGTAAATAACAAATTCACAATCAACGAATTCTTCTTGAAGAATCGGGGGCCCTGAAAAGCCATTTTTTCAATGGCAGCAGGCAAACATGTTCCATCACGAAAGCTCTTCATCATTTAATGAAGTTTCATTAGAAATTGTATGATTTCCCTGCTCTTTTAAAGAATCCCTCAGTCCTGTTTTTACCCCCGTCTCTCTGTCTTTGAAGGTCATCGAATGGTTGATGACGATATGTTCGAAACCATCACGAAATAGGCTTTCCAGCAGTCCAAATGAATGGGGGTTACTTTCCCTATGCGCTGTTTTATAATGGAAACCATTTTTGTATCCCTTCAAACTTCCCAAAAACTCATTGACTCCCAACTTTATGTCTTGAATTTTCTCTTCCCAAATTCACTCTGATTTATCTCAATGATATTGCTTGGCACATCCAAGGAATCCCCTGCCAAGATTTCCTCTTCGGAAACTAGCTCAGTTGATAGCAGTGTGCCAAGTTGATATTTTGAATTGTTTTTTCATTATATCCTCAATGTAGAATTTCACACCCACCAGTTAGCGAATAACAATACTTGAAAAATGCCCAATTCAGTTTCAGAAAAGAATGTGCACATGTTTTAATTTTGTGTTATCTAACAGATATTGTGTTGCTGCTACTCCACTTTCAACCATCAACTCCGAAAACAAAATCTTGTGTCATGTAGTCGAAACAAAATCAGAGACTGGGAGTCACAACGTAACCTACCTACCGCGATATAACAACTCTCTGAAGTGGAAGAAGTAGATACAATCTAACTCGAAGGGGCTGACATAGCTATACAAGTTACTCGCAATAAAATCATCACCGAACCTGGTGCCGGGTTACCAGCCACGCTTTCTTCGTTCTCTTCTCAACGTAAAAAGGACCTAACCTTTTTCTAATTGACGTGGACGACACTTGATGAAATCCATATTGTGGTAAACAAAAGCTCTTCACGGAATTGTGTTTATGAAACCAAGACACGTGTTTTGCTTCTTCAGGTGGATATAAAACGGTAATATTTTGTTTACTAACCGAACCTGACTAACATAGTTTTAGTTCACATGCAAAATGAGGCATGGAGGAGGGGGTACCGAAACCGATCTCCACCCAACGTAGGGAGGGACACAATCCTGCCCAACTTTGTTTACCAAGTTGCTCGCAATCCAATATCTACCTAAAAGGGCCCACAGACGATGCAATTCGTTGTACAACCGATCGTACAATAGGTTGCACTATACATCGTACAGACAGATCGTAGAGAGTTTTGCCCACAGACGTGAAAAGATTTCAAGCGAAAGGTTGAACAACTAATCTTGTATATTTCAATTGTTCACCATGGCACCGACTGTTTCAAAAAAGGAAATAGCTGCTGTAGTTGTCGCGTTGTTCTCGGATGAGACCAATAATAATGTGAAAAGAAGAAAAAAGTGTGGTGTGAAAAATGGTTGCTGCACAGACATATGTACTCACACATTAATTTACTTAACGAACTGCGCTCCATAGAACTAACAGATTTTAAGAATTATCCACGAATGGACTCCATTTTAGCGGACAATCTCACTACTCAATGTTGATTTTTGAAATGAAATCGTATCAACAAGTCACCAAATAGATACACACGTTCAAACTTGTTGTATATCCAACCGAGTTGTACGTCAGATTTTTAAACATGCTAAACTTCATACGACTCGACCGCGTTGTACGATTGATTGAACAATAACGCCACACACGTTGCAATTGTGTCGGAACCAAGATTATTCTACTAACAACCTAATCTGTCTGACCTAAAAATCCCATTTATTTGCTAATCACTTACAATTGTGACTGGAAGAAAAGAAATCTAACCTGAATTGAACCAATAATCCTGAATGGCTGAACGTTTCTTGATTGACCATAAAAAATTAAAGACACCTCTTAGTTTTTTATGAATGTTCCAAAGCGCACAACTCACCTGAAATGGTTTTATATCGAGTAATTCAGCAGAAGGATCAGCGTATTCTCCCGTTTTCAATGATTTCTTGGTTTATATTTGGAAATTACTCACAATGCGCTTTTTATATTTCATGTATCACTTATCAACAACTCTTTTTTTTCCACAAACAACACATATGTCAAAATATACAAAGACATACTTGAATATATATATATATATATTATTCGAGAATCGAATCCAAAAGAACCCTCCATCCGTCTACAGCCTGTTTCATGGTTTCCCAATCATCAGGACGGCCTGTGGTCTCTTTCAAATTCGTATCAGATTTCTCGTAGGTTAATAGCCTTAGGCCAATACAAACATGTGAACAGCATCAGATTATAGATAGTGACACCTATTATCTGTGCGGTGAAGCTTAAACCTAATATCGTGGAATTTTAATAGCACGAAATTCCGTGCATACCAACAGGTCACCAACGAATGTGTCAGATAGGCCTACCCACGATACCAATAGATGTACTCCTCACGCGTTCAATTAAAATTCCACGATATTAGGTTTAAGCTTCACCGCACAGACTATAGGTGTCACTATCTATAATCTGATGCTGTTCACATGTTTGTATTGGCCTAAGGCTATTAACCTACGAGAAATCTGATACGAATTTGAAAGAGACCACAGGCCGTCCTGATGAGTGGGAAACCATGAAACAGGCTGTAGACGGATGGTGGGTTCGACTATTGGTATCGTGGGTAGGCCTATCTGACACATTTGGGGGTTTTTTGGATTCGAAACAGATTTCTCTTATTCTCGATATTTGTTTGCGTTAAGCGCATGAGGGGTACGACTATTGGTATCGTGGGTAGGCCTATCTGACACATTTGTTGGTGACCTGTTAATATGCACGAAATTTCGTGCTATTAAAATTCCACGATATTAGGTTTAAGCTTCACCGCACAGATTGAAGGTGTCACTATCTATAATCTGATATATATATATATATATATATATATATATATATATATATATATAAGAGGTAAAACAACTTAATCTAAACAATGAAAGAAGCAAATGAGACTTATAAAGTCAAAACCAAACCATTTCTGAAAATAAACGAATTGCCACCCTGAAACAAAAAAGAAAAATACTATGGAGAGCATTGAACAAAGTGCATTGAAATAATGTACAATGAAAATTTGTCTCACATATATGGAAATATCGTCAGTTATGGAAAGTGGCCTTTTGTATCTGGGACGGAATTACTCCTCTTCTTGGGGTATTAGATTCCAACTCCGTAAGTAGTACAGTAATGTTTGCCTATATCGACAAATTTCGCTGACATTTATTGTGAACAAGACCAAAATTAAATTGCAATATTAAAAAAAAAACGTTGAAAAGCTATTATAATATTTATAAAAGGTATGCAGAACTAGAAAGTTGAAAACATAATATTTGCCCAAAAAAAACACTCAAAAAAGTTAATAAATGCAGGAAATAATGTTTTTGAAGTCGCGGCGTTCACCTACAAACATTCACTACATTGAATTGTAATTAAGCTAATTTTTATATCACAAAACCCTACTAACTACCCAACATGTCATAAACTAGTTGTATATTTGGATACTTCCGAATGAAATAAGAATTGTTCCTTCACGATTTTGCATGATTGAGTTGTTTACTCCGCTGACTCAACTGCGTGTTGACTGGCTTCCTTCCATCTCTAATAAGGCGTTTCAATTAGGCACGGGAATCATAATGCTAGAAGTATTCAACTTCTCCTATATATAGGAGTATCTGATGTTAATTTGCAGATTTGTTTGTGGCCTTGGCGTACAGATAACTATTGTATGCGAAGGCTGCGAAATACCTTTATAGCGTACCGAAAGGAAGATAATCTTGGGGTCGCTTAAAAGTTTCGCAGCAATGGCATTTTTTGTGCAATCCTCAAAATTATTGAACTAGATAATTGCAAATAAATATGTTATTGCTTTAAAATCAACAGCAGTTCAATTTGATAGACCAAGTCACAGCGTTGCCATGGAAATGATATGTTTGAATATAAACAAAATATTTTGACAGTTCCTGACAAAACGCAAATAAGTATGTATGTACGATACTGATTGTTATATTCCAGTAACTTACACTCCTCCAGAGCTGAAAAGCCTTGTAAAAAGCATTGGTAAACTCGGCGCTTTCCGTTTTGATACCGGAAAAATCTAATCCGCAGGACGAAACGCGTTACAGCGAGTTTAAAGATTGGTGTGACAAACAGAATGTCGTATTTTAGAAATGTCAAATTTGGAAGTGTTTGTTTGGTTTGGCGGCCGTTGCAATGGGTAACGGCCGCGAAATTAAATTTCGCGGACTGTGTTGAGAACACGAAATACTCACCTCGAAAAATATATTTAGTACTTTTTTATTAGTTATAATCACTTTTAAGTGTTTTCCGAAGCCTCTGTGGAAATTTCCATAACATTGCTGTGAATTCACATTCAGGCAGGTCATTCGAAATTGAGAAATGTTACATCTATAAAATATGAAGAAATATATGCCACAGTTCGGAAAGGTTCCATAGAGTACTGAAATTCTTTAATATATCGATGTTTTTAAATACAACTATGGATAATTGTAGTGAATGCTGACAGCAATATCTGACATTCTGTCTGTTGGTGCACCATGAAGTGATTTATGAAATAAAAATTGAAATGATTCATTCAGGACACACACAGCCACTCATTGGTGACAATCATATATCTAAAGTATATTCAGTCGTTCATTTTCTGCTACTTTTTGAAATATATTGCTCCATAGTTCGATGTTTTCTTTTCGATAAGCCATTTTTTCAACCTCAGAAATCCCTCAAAACCAATTTGGAATTGGACCAGAAAACTTGCCCGCTGTCTTGGAACCGATATATTTTTACATTAAATTCTGACAGGAAATCATGACAAAGGACTCAAAATGCATTGTTACGCAAGCCTTGAACACTTATAAAATTTCAAATCAACTCGAGGAATTTTAAATGTAAGATTTGACACATGTTGGTAACAGAGGTGCATTGACTTTCATCACATAGCGGTATTTCACCCGAAAAAGCAGGCCAAAAGTATATTTTTTACCGCTTCCTGATAACAACACGGAACAAAAAAAATCTCTGACATTTATTAGTACCATTGTTGTCTTCTAAAGAACATTTGGAGATTGATTCGCCGATTGATTCGTTAAACGTTCATAAAACAGTTAAATTAATTCAATTGGTATAACCAAAAGTTTACAAAAAAAAAAATATTGAGGCGCTAGCTCAACCATTTTGAATCTCAATTTAAGACGCGGTGGAGTACTCCTCGTCATAACAAAAATAAAAAAACGAAAAATGGTTAGCAGGAACTCTAAGATTCTTTCGAAAAATGACCACTGTAAGAATCGAATGAAAAGATATAAATATAAAAACAGAGGAGTTGACAGCCAATAGAACTCTTATTTTTGTGGATTTTTTCACCAGCCCGAACTTGACTTTGCACTAGGACAGTACGACTTCTTCATGGAAACAAAACATCTTGTGACGTAATATCACGACCATTTCCTCGACAGTGATTACAACTTGGAATTTACGAAAGCTTTTACTCACCTATAGTGGTACCTCAATAGTAGCACATTGCACTCATGAACTGAAAGCTACCAAATTTCCGATTTGATTACATGACCTACACTTAAATTTACTTAAATGCACGTTAATTAACTCCATCCAATATAACAGGACATACAAAATATATAGAGCATATATTCTGGAATCGCATTTTGATATTCTCTTCATGTATTAATTTTTATAGTACATTCCAGAACGATAAAAAAAAACTCAATTTTGAAAAAAAAAATAATTTTAATTTGTCATTGAATCCTGCACTCGTTTCTCTGGGCATTTTGACATACTGTATACTTCTTCATCTAAAATAAATGAATGCATTTTTCATAAGTGTAAAAAACGTCACCTTATATCTGAAATATCACAAATTTGCCATTTGAGAATTTGAATTTTCGGTTGCTGTAGATTGGGAGGGGTTATCACTTCGCCATATTATATTGATATACATATTTCCGATATTTTTATAAATTCTAGAATGAAAAGTTTTGATAATGGGACAGTGTCTCCATATTTGAAATTCAATTGAAAAGTTCTATGAGGAAGACTGAGCTGCGATATTAGTTGTAGTTTTTTTTTCTACTACCTGGGAGTCTGATCCGTACTCAATCAGGGAAGACAGTGCCAACCGAAATATTGGATGAACAGTTATTCCTGAACTAAATATGATTTTATTTTTGATGAAAGTGCTTAAGGCCGCATAATGTGTTCGAATGCCTACTTGTCACATTTCATAACAATTTCAAATAATCCTCGTAATCCCCGTAATTGCCGCTCTTTGTGGAGTTCAAGCACGCACAAAATGAGTTATTATGGCCACATATTAACAGGTATGAATGGGATGAATAATATGAATTGAATTCGTTAAGAAATATGGATGCAAATACATGATCCGATAAAAAAAAATTTACAAAAAATTAAACCGACGAAAAAATCAACTGAAAAGCAAAAAATTTAATAAACCTTCTTAGTCTAAATGATAATTGAGCTCCTAAACTGATATAAGTAACTGATTTTGAGTCGGCGCCAAACAAACAATTATCGAAGATCATTATCTATGAAAGCAGTCATCAAAACGCAGCCGTGCATCTTGCTGCCATCATTTTACGCTTCACCTAATTCAATTGCTAGTTTGTTTGGCGCCGACTAAAAATCAGTTACTTACATTAGTTTAGGAGCTCAATTATCATTTAGACTAAAAAGATTTAGTTTATTTTTTGCTTTTCAGTTGATTTTTTCGTCGGTTTAATTTTTTGTTAAAAAGTTTTTATTTTTTACTTTTCAGTTCCGTATTCCGTCGGTTTGATTTTTTGTTGAAAAGTTTTTATTTTTGAATTTTTTATGGCTAAAATCTACCAATTACTACCTACTTGTTTTTTGATTACTTCCGAAATACTTACTTACCCACCTTACTTCAACTATTACCAGTTAAATAATATGATTATCTACTTTTACTATTTGTTGTAATATAAATTATTTTAGTTGTTCTGGTTAGTTTATTTCATTACTTTGTATATCATACCATCCTCTCATAAAATATACTGATTTTGACGGATGTGAAACAAGAATAATGTCAGTAGCGATCTGTCATTGTCAACTACGTATGTGTGTGCCAATGTTCACTAGTGAAAAATCAATTATCCCCTATTTTGCTACCCGTAAGGGTGGCTAATTCTTACCAAAATCCAAATATAAGGTACACCCTATCTATTAAAAAAAGAATCTTCCAAATCGAAGAACCCAGTACAAAGTTATGCCTGATAGAATCGGTTAACGGACCAGAATTCAGAGGGTGAGTGATCAATATCCTTCATTTCGCTACCCTTAGAGGTGGATTTCATCTTTTGAATTCAAATGGGACCAAATTCGAAGTACACCCTATCCACTGAAAAAAGAATTATTGGAATCGGACGGCTCAGTAAAAAGTTATGCGTGATCATACATAAAAAAAACATAAAATATACGAGTCGAATAGAGAACCTCCTCCTTTTTGGTTTCGTCGGTTGAAAAACACATATACAGTGCGGTCCATAGTTATGGAATTAATTAATTTTTAGCGTTATTATGTATTTTTTTAGAAAAACCTGAAACAGGTCTATTTCTATTGTCAATTTTGACAATTTACAGTATGAAAATATTACCCCCTTCTTGCACCCCTACTGAATTATGAGCAAAAATTTCAAATGAGAAGGGGGGTCGTGTGGCACCTTGTTCGAAACGAATTTTCATTCTCAGTTCAGCAATATTAAGTTTTTCAAATTTGGTGATATCATTACTGAGAAAATTTATTTTGGAAATGTAAAAGTTTGACACTTTACGTAGAATGAACGAAATAATGTCACACAATGTTTAGGAAGTATTTTTCAATTTATTTCACAATTAAATCAAATGTTCAAATGACCACCATTCACTTCTTGACAATAAGCAAGTCGATCTTGGAATTCTCGTACAACATTTTGTAGGACCTCATGGGTTATGTTGTTAATTTCTTCCGTTATCCTAACTTTTGAATCTGCAATATTGTCTGGTCTATTGAAATATACTTTTGATTTCAAATAACCCCATAAGAAATAATAAGGTATTATCTTATCTGTTTTGCTAAACTTCAGAAAAAAGTCGTTCAAGACACCAAAAAATTATTCACAAAATCCACATAAATAATGTAAAGTCAATCTAGTAGACTACTATTATTTTGATATTTATAAGTTGCTGACACACGTCAGTGTATTGAAAAATATTTGTGTGTATATTTGATTCAACTATGGTTAAATTATCCGAAACTCAAAAAATAGACATTTCAATTATGATTGGATGCGGTAATAAAACAAGAACTCAAAAGAATGTTTGTGAAATGTTTAACCCTTGAATTGGTAATGTGCATCCAAATACACATGTTATTCTAATTTAAGTTTTGATACCCAAAACTCAAAATTGCATTGAAATAGCAATGTGTATCTGAATGCACATGTTACCTATCAGTTTAGGGATGTGATAAACAACTTTTCAAATTTCGCGATATTGATACTTTCAAATTCATTCTGTTTGGTTATGTGATTGTTGCCCCCGATTTGTATTGTCCATGTGTCCTGGTAAGGAATCTATAAATATCTAAGTTGTTTCCAAAATTGTTGAAAAAATCTTTCTCAAAATGGAAAAAGCAAACATTACTTGTCCTCATTATACATATATTTGAACCATCAGTTATGAAACAAAAATGTGAAAGTCATTTACAAATCATGTGTATTTGAATTCACTCTGTCAAATTAACGAAAATTGATAGATGTGCATTCAAATTAGCATTGCTTGTCTAAGCCGTACAGAATTTGGTATGAGAGCATTGGAGGATAGGGCAGTATCAGAAAATATTTTATTCAGAAAGTAAATAATGTGCATGCATACCTACGTCTCTCTGTCTTTCAGTAAAGTTATAGTTTCAAAAAGTACTTATTCATTTGGGTCGTAAAAATAATGTCACTTCGGCTGCCTTTTTTCATTTTCTAGGAGTGTAATATTTCAAACTATAATTGATTGAACATATTGAAGCGGGAAAAAATAAATTATATTGACTGCCACATTATTTTTCAGAAATATTGCTAGTACTTAGTCGGACTATTACAATTACCCCAAAATATCAACGATGATAGAAATATATTAATACCGAATCCTTATATCGATTCAGATATAGAAAGTGAAGAGTAAACGTTGAATCCGCCTGCCCCTAAAGCTCATCTTGTGGCAGAAAATAGGTACAAGGAAATTGAAGACGAAAACACACATTTCACGGTCTTAATGAATTTTGAAATGATAGGAGACGGAATAGAAACAGAAAATGCAGAATATAGTGAAAATGAAGTACACGAGAAAATTCAGGATGAGAGGGATAGAATCGATGATACCTTCGATAATAATCAACCCATTAATTTGGTGAAGAGTGTATACAATAAAATTAAAAGTCGAGAATAAAATCAACGAAAGATGAAAAAAAGGTACACCTGGATCAACGAACCTTTCGAATATTCTGCTGATATCGCTGATGATAACTTTGCACCATCAAGTGAGGTTTCATCTCCACTGAGCTATTTAGAATATTTTTTGATGATACCCTCATAGATCTAATCATTGAACAGACTAACTTATATTCTCAGCAGGTTTCTGGCCCATCCACAGAACTGAAAAGTAATATGAGTAGGAGATTTAAGCCGGTTCTGGGTCTCCCCCCACCACTATGACGTCACGTGTGACCTTGAATAGTTGCAGGTGTGCAGTGTGAGTGTGTTTGACCTTGAGTTTTGATGTTGGATTTGTTTCGGCAACCAAAAGATTTGATCTCGATGTTTGTTTGACCTTGACTAATGTTGTGGTGTAGGCATACATATTCTGTGTAGTCATGACCTTCATGAATCCTTGCTTCCTCCAAGCGAGGACGGCGTTCGTCCTGTGAGAGAGCTAAGAATGAACTGCGATTATTGATGAGTGCGCTGAATGTCAAGAGAATCCCCTCAAATCCATACAGATTGCGCATCGCATCGGACTTGTTGTAGGGTGGGGATATTTCATTGAAATATTCCAGGAGAAGAGTATTTTGAATCATTGTCTCCTCCAGTGATCTATTGAAAACAAGTTGCTGAAATGTATTCGTGTGATTGTGGTAAAGATTTCACTCGTAGTGATAATCTACTACGGCATCAACGGGAAACTTGCCAGGGAGGTCCTTCAGTGAAACGAGTTAAATTCAACAATGGCGATGACTCACCACCTGCACCACTCTATACATGTAATTGTTGTAATGTGATAATCCCATATTGTCAAGTCAACTCTCACAATAGAAC
>JAFIRS010004767.1:0-75022 GCA_018342105.1 Gonioctena quinquepunctata
ACTGCTGGAGAATTTCAGGTAAATATTGGACAATCCTCGAACATTGAACGATTCTGATATTATTCACCACTGACTCCCTCTAATATTCTCCTCCAATACTCTGGAAATTCAATTTGTCTGGATCGACCTGCCTCGCGGATACCAACATCATTTACATGGATATGAGATTTCTTTGGGAGAATTTCGAAGATAGGTAAATATTGGACAATCCTCGAACATTGAACGATTCTGATATTATTCACCACTGACTCCCTCTAATATTCTCCTCCAATACTCTAGAAATTCAATTTGTCTGGATCGACCTGCCTCGCGGATACCAACATCATTTACATGGATATGAGATTTCTTTGAGAGAATTTCGAAAGATAGGTAAATATTGGACAATCTTCGAACATTGAACGATTCTGATATTATTTACGGCTGACCCTCGTACACCAACATGAAGACTGACGTCACAGCGATGACATCACTAGTTATATAGATTTCAGCTGAGGTTCGATGGGGTGGTGAGATTGAGGATGGTTGAAGGGGTGTTGTCTGGGCGAATAAGCAATGTTGTGATGTTTGCAAGCAACGTCCAATGGATTGATACCGGGATCGCCTCGTGCTAACCGTTCTTGTAGCCTCGTTCCAGCTGTAATAATAATAATAATTAAATGCATTCGAGAGCCCCGAAATAAAAAAAAAATTGTATTCGATGGCACCGAAATACTATAGGTATATGAAACTTACGTCCACAATACTGATAGCCACCTAGGAGATGAGCTTCGAACGGAGCTTGTTTATCAGACTGTTGAGCACACCTTCACCCTCGTACACCAACATGAAGACTGACGTCACGGCGATGACATCACTAGTTATATAGATTTCAGCAGAGGTTCGATGGGGTGACAGTCTAGGTGGTTATGAGTTGACGGGTTGCCGATGTTGCATGAGGTTGCACGATGTTGCATGAGGTTGCACGGGTTGCATGAGGTGACGAGGTTGCACGAGGTTGCATGAGGTTGCACGGGTTGCATGAGGTTGCACGAGGTTGACGAGGTTGCTGAGGGTTGCACGAGGTTGCATGAGGTTGCACGAGGTTGCATGAGGTTGCATGAGGTTGCACGAGGTTGCACGAGGTTGCCGGGTTGCCGGTGTCAGTTGGACTGGCTAGGATATTTCTATAAACATGATTGATGTGGCAGGAGTGTCAGTTGCAGTTGAGACGTCGAAGTGTAAACATGTCCTAGCTATACCTGATCCCAACTGTTATGGCGTCCGTCTGAACGGATTGAAGTATTTCATTGGAAGAGAACCAATAATAACTGAAGGCAGTACGTTAAAATTGGGTCGAGACTCTTTTCGAACTGACTGAGGGTTTAAGGAACTCTAACCAAAAGCAACCAGTTAATTTACCGAACAGATATTCTAAACTATAAAACGATTTTGATGCTAACCAATGCACACAAAGATCCTGATGGAAAAATGGATGGTAAAAGTCATGGAAATATAAAACATAATATCCAAGTATATTTCCACCGCAGAAAAATGTAATGCAAAGAAGGGGGGTGCAGTACTGAAAAGGACAACCACTCAAGTGGAAATAAATAACGACCACCCTGTAGATTGCGATCAAAACATGGAGATCGTTCAGCAAGAGCACACGCTTCCCATCGAGAACTTTGACGTTTACGATGTGGGGCATAGGGGTGGCGGTGGTGACGGAGGGGGAAGTAAACATGGCAGCCTATTGCCAAATTCCTTCCGAGCTGTTATCTGTGGTCCTAGCGGATCAGGAAAACGAACCTTATGATGTAGTTGTTGGCGAATGAAATGGCCCAAATTCGCAAATATCTACGTCTATTCGAAATCCTTGTACCAGCCCAAGTATCAATTCCTAGAAGAAGTGCTGAGCAGTGTAGAAGATGTGGGCTATTTCCATACAGAGACAACGATGAAATCCTTGACGATGTGGCCTGTGATGGACAGCAAAATTCGCGAATATTTCTCAATGTGCAGGCACAAACACATCGATGCCATCTATCTCTGTCAGACTTTGGAAATCTCGGTTCACTCTATATTCATCTTTGACGATGTGGCCTGTGATGGACAGCAGAAAATTCGCGAATATTTCTCAATGTGCAGGCACAAACACATCGATGCCATCTATCCTGTCAGACTTATTCGAAAGTACCCAAACAGCTGATACGTGACAATTGCAATATGATTGCGCTCTTCAAACAGGACGAAATCAACTTGCGACACGTTTTCGATGAACAGTTTCCCCCGACATGACTTTCGAACAATTCAAAAAGCTGGGTTCGGAATGTTGGTCTCAAAGCCAATACGATGCCCTCGTCATAGTCAAGGACTTTGACTTGAACAATGGCAGGTACCGCAAAAACTTTGACATGTACATAAAAGTATAGTTGCGTCAAGAGCAACAGAAAAAAAAAATGGCAGAAATTTGTTGTTGAGACCTATGGAAAAAGTAGTTGTTTCCGAAAATGGTAGACATTCGTTGAACCTGGCTCCTGGAACTTGGGAATTGCTCCAGACAATATGATATGTATTTAGTGATTATTTTCCAATATATAGAACAAGAATTGTTAATTATTTATGTTTTGAATAAAGAATAGTTATAATGACATTGAATTTTATTTCCTCTACCTTCTTTCCTATTCTCAGGTACAATGAGAAAACTACAGTTCTGGTCATAATGTAACATCACTGAGAGATTTTTAACTAGATTTTCAACTTATCCTGAAATTTAACGTCTACCAAGTATTTTCTGTGGAATTCCCCCCTCCAATGAAGTAATGCACTTTTTTTATTTTATTTTCTCACTTACCTATTTCGTATTCAAAAATGTCTGAAGGTAGGCACTCTTCTTTTTGGTTCGAAACTCTCAAATTCATCCAAATTATTTCTATTTTTGTTTTTATCACTCACTTTCGTATTCAAAATGTCTGAAGGTAGGCACTCTTCTTTTGGTTCGAAACCATTGGATTCATCCAAATTGATCTTTGCAATGGAACATTCAATTTGTGAGACTCCAACACATACTTGATTGTTTGATCATGTTTTGAAATATATTTGAATACTCAAGCTATGGGATAATTTTCATTTTAAATTTATGTTCTCGAGCATTAAATCTAATGAAATATTTTGACTGGATTTTGGTGAAATGCATGAAAGTAACTGCTGCTGGTTGACATCATTGAACTATATATGAATTTGTGTGACGTCAACCATTTCTCAGAATCGTAAACAGATTCGTTTCCAACTTGTTATTTGAATAATGATATACAGTTTTGATACAATGCTTCATCTGTGATAATATTAGTTTCTATTTTTACTTGAAGGTAATGTAAAAGTGGGGTTATGTTTGGAAAAGTAGGGTTAGAATCCCCATCTCATTTGAATTTTGAGGTTATGGTTCCTCTCAAAGTGGGGTTATGTTTGAAAAAGTAAGGTTAGAATCCCCACCCTATTTGAATTTTGAGGTTATGGTTCCTCTAAAAGTGGGGTTATGTCACTCACAAAGAACGCTGATGTTCGAGGGTGAGACTGAATGACGTCATCGTTTCTTCGACTTGTTCAGACAGGTTTAGACAAGTTTAAACTTGTCTGAACTTGTCTGGACTGGTCTCTCTATTCAGGAAACCATTGAATGAAGTGATGACACAGAGCTGCCATCATTTTATTCTAGGTTCTGTATAATAAATAAAAATCAAAGTCTTTATACACTTATTTTATTGATACATATATTTTGAGTATAATGGATATAATAATATATTGGCTGATTCGATATATACAATGACTATGTGAGAGAGAGAGTGATGGAGAAAAAAAAGCATTCATTTTTCGGTTATCACGCTAACACAATAAATGGAAATTTGGAGAGAAAGATTATTAAATACAAGTTGGTTGAGGGGGTGGAGGTTGGCTATTCATTCATGATGCTATAATGGCCCCAAGCAAGTGTGTCGTTCGATCCGGGGATGAGTGTTCTTTTATCGTCGAATGGACTTAGAGCGATTTTGTTTTGTTCAACACTAAAAACATTATGGGCATATAACGGATGCATCGTTGACTAGTCGATTTTTCCCTCTGTCTCTAAGACAAGCGAAATTTTATTTTCCACAACATTATATCGGACTCCTTTGGATTTTTTAACACATTTTCCACCCTGAATTTTATAGGTGTATAATTTTGAACGGAGTCCGACGAAATCTGTCATGATGCACCCGTTCATATATTCACGAATTTTCTTGTTTACCTGCGGAATACCGTACGAGTTTTCGCATGGGTAGTCGCTCGTATCGAATTTTTCCAAGTTCTCCCCGATTAAATCTCTATACACATCATCGCATTTAATTTCGTATATGAGAGAATCCGTATCCGTGTACATCAACTTACACTGATTGGTCTCGAATTTTTTCAACATGAATTTATAGTGAAAATCGTAGACGCAAATTTTGGAAATATCTAAAATAGCCATACCGATATAGAGGGGTTTATTGAATAGCAGTTCAGACTTGTTCATTTCGATAGCCATCAAGTTTTCATCGAAGATGGTTCGGTTGTGGAATTTCGGGTTACTTATTAGATTTTTCGCCCCATACCTACCCTCCCATTTATTGACCATTTTCACCACTCTGTGCTTCCTAATGTTTTCCATGGTCTTTCCGAAAATACTGTTTATGGCCAATTTATAGTTGTTTTTTCCGAAAGTGGTTGTAGCTTGGGCGCGTAATTTTGTGTTTAATTCAATGTAGGGTTGCAGCCATGCCGATTGTTTGAACTGCAACACTCTGTGAACTTTTTTGAGGAGAAGGCCGTTTTCCAAAGCTTGTTTCAATATTCGATAATGTACGACATAGTTTTCCTTTGTTGTACAGGGTGGTCAATAATTTTGGTAATTTTGAACCTGGAGGAGTTCGATGTTCTGCACAAAGTGGAAAATCTTTATGTTCATCATGTATTCCTTCGGGGTATTCCAAATCAACTTCGAGAATGTAGCCTGTATCAGAAGTATCCGACACCTCCAGAACGTTCAAATTATCGAAATTTTCGACCCATTTGAACCCTCCAGAGGGTAAATACTCCCTCATAGCCCATCCATAGAGGTTATTCACGTCCAAGTATAATAAATATTTGAGGGTTGTTGAGGATCATACCTCTCCCCATATATTTATTATTAGCTTGAGAGAATCGGTTACAACACTGACTTATACCGCCCCGAATCCCTTTTTCCACAAACAAAGCATGTCGACATCTTTGATAATCTCCAGCTTACACTTTGTATACTTTAACATGCATGACCATGAATAGCCAGGCATGGTATAGTACCAAGCGGGGTCGAGTCCATAAGTATCGTGACCCAATTGTCGGAAATTTTCAAAGACGTCACATAGCAATAAAATACGGTTTTCATGTATAGTCAGAGTAGTCGCCCAGTGTTGCCAAATCGAACGATTGCCACACCTTCTGGGCATGTTGGTATTCATGCTCGGAGATATCGCAATCGTTCAGTTGATTGTGGAATTTATCGATATCTGGCAACGCTGTAATCTCGAGTTTCTCCATGGAATCTACAAAGTCGTAGGGGAATACCCCTTTGCGCGTGATTAGTGAAAATTGTTGATCGTTTAAATTTTGAAATTCGCGCTTTGTATTACAGAGGTCTTCCACTCTGAGCGTGCGCACCAACTCGTCCAGGCTAGCGCCCATGAATCGAAAAGAATCAATGAAACGGAATTTAATGTCTGTCTGTTCGTCGTATTGTGTGAAAGATATATATTTCTCTTTGTTTATTGGAAGAAGACTTACCCTGCCTCTTTTCGCAATATCTCGAATAATGAAATGGCTGTCGTAGCCGCTAAGATTATGGAAAACAATAGGAACCACAAAGGATTTTTGGTAGTTGAGGTTGCATGGGGCATTATGGGCCCAACCTCTAAATGCACCTGTGAAATGATTATGGTCGGCTACAATTTTTTGCCCTTTTTGGAAAGGTTTCTCGCAAATATGACATATGGAATCTGTACGAATGGGATTGACAGACATGGGGACGATTTTTAAAATTTTTCCCTCAACGAATTGGGCTATGGCTTTCAATTGTTCCGCGAACCATTCCATCGAATCCAAACCTCGATGGCTATCGTAATATGACAAAGTGTCATCATAATTACATTTAAAATATAAGCCTGCGCTATAGGGAATATGTTTTTGGTATTTCGCCGTTTTGGACTTGGTTTCATCATCAGTGAACGGTTCCAAAATCGATTCGAAATCAGCATATATCACAAATGGAACCATTTCTTTGTGTACAAAGTCCTTGAACTCGACATGGTCATATTTTGGGAAGGAAATTTTGTAGTGATTAGCTTTTCACAATCAACAGTATGATTGTCTAATTTCTCCTGACTCCAAAAATAATTTAAACATCTATCGCAAATGAATTTTTTATGACCATCCTTACTTATTTGGTAATTGACTAATCGGGAAAGATCTTTAATCCAGCAGTAGTGGAATTTAATGTCTGTCTGTTCGTCGTCTTCGTCAATTTCCGGCGGTGCCTCGTAATCATTCAATTTTACAGAGTATTTATTCTGAATCATGAGTAGATTGACATGTCGAGCCAATTTTCTTTGTAAGTCTCGTCGGTACAGTTGTGAAAAATGTGTGTCCGTAGTCATCGTCATCGTTTTTCGCTGATGATTTAACCAATTCCAAAATATATACGTTCACCGAAATGCTGTTAAGTTTTTCGAATTTTGATATTTGACTGAGAGTTATGGGAAATTCCAACCCCCCATATTCAGTACGGTTGACCAATGAGGGTATTTTGATTGCCTATCTGGATGATGTCCGTGTGGTACAGGATACAAAGCTGACACGACTGCCCATCCGAAACATTCGTTGTCGTCGGTATTTCGCACGTTAATACAAGCCTTTTTTGTAGCAATAGCTTGTGGAAGTTCGATGAAAGATGAACCTCCTTTGCCCAAACCTGATTGATTGATATTTACTTCCAGATTTACGATTTTTTGTAATGCCCACCCGCTTTCTTTCCCACAAAATTCTTCCAATTTATTGCCCAATTTATCTACAACAAATTCCTGAACCACCCCTGTAAATCTGTTCTCTATCAATCACTTCGTTTTTAGTATTGAGATATTTTAAATCGAGTTTTTCCTCATCTAAGCCCATTTTGACGAATTCCCCGCAAAAACATGTATTAACCTTCAGCATGGGGAATTTTTTCAACATGTTATTGATTCTACGTTTGAAAAGGCTGAAGGAGTCTTTGAAAAATTGATTCGTATCTTTATGTGTCAAATTTATTATTACACCTGTACGAACTCGTCCCCGGAACGTCGACTTTAAATCTTCCCAAATGACTCTGCTTTTAGATTTTTCTGACAGCCAACCCCTGACCCTCCACCCCTAAATGTTTAATGAAATTACGACATGTTTTAAATGGCCCAAATTTGTCACCACTTCCGCAGTGACCCTATGGAACTGTTGGCTGAAATTTTGATGCCCTTATTACATAGTCGAATACTACGTTTCAAATGTTTTAGCCATGTTTCACGTTCCATTGGACTGGATTTTTGTTTGAGAAGTTTTTGAGCCTCCCTGTATTTAATAATCATCTCATCGCTGAGAGCGGCAATTTGTTCAGAATTCATGGTTATTTAAAAACAAAACGAGAAGAATGAATGCTTTTTCACAAAATACAGAGTTTTTTCTCTCTCTCACCTTGATTTAATGGAATACAGCCGTCCCAGTTGTCGCCGTCGTGGTGGATGGGGACCTTAATTTTTGTTGATGATGGATGAATTGACTTCGTTCCAGTTGACACTGGTTGGTGTTAGTTTTTGATGATGATGAATAGCCTTAGTTTTTGATGAATTCAAAGACTGGTATCTTCGTTGTGGATGGCTTTATGATTGAATATTCTCGAGGTTTGAACTCGTGGACTGCTCTGACCACAGTTAAACGTCTCCCAAACTGTGTATTGAGGTAGCACTAATGATATTGTTTGGATTGGCTAGACCGCACTTTTTATATCTGTAAAAAAAAAACCTATAAGTATAACGAAAAAATATGAATTTCGAGAAGAACTCTCAATCATTCGAAAAAAGAAAATTTTTTGGAACTCTGAATTGACATTTGATTTACTCACATATTTTTCTGTCTGGAAACCTCAATAATCTAACTAGGAGAGAACGAAAGAGACACGTCTTACTCCTACAAAGTTTGGAATGCTAATGACACTGCTCTCCCGCGATCATTCAGTTATAGAAAAATTACCCCCACCACTTCCTACCCCCAACCGAAAATAATAATAATAAAATGATTGAATGTTAATAATAATAAAGAAATAATCGAATGTTATAAAAAAAATGATAAAAATAACGTACAGTCGGTAATGTAGAACACTTTAATCACTCACATATTTTTCCGTCTAGAAACTCCCAATTATCCAACTAGGAGAGAACGAAAGAGACACGTCTTACTCCTACAAAGTTTGGGATGCTAATGACACTGCTCTCCCGCGATCATTCAGTTATAGAAAAATTACCCCCACCACTTCCTACCCCAACCGAAAATAATAATAATAAAATGATTGAATGTTAATAATAATAATGAAATAATCGAATGTTATAAAAAAAATGATAAAAATAACGTACAGTCGGTAATGTAGAACACTTTAATCACTCACATATTTTTCCGTCTAGAAACTCCCAATTATCCAACTAGGAGAGAACGAAAGAGACACGTCTTACTCCTACAAAGTTTGGAATGCTAATGACACTGCTCTCCCGCGATCATTCAGTTATAGAAAAATTACCCCCACCACTTCCTACCCTCATCATTTTGATATTAATGAAGAAAAACTCTCAACCGAAAATAATTATATTAAAATGATTGAATCTTAATAGAAAAGATAAAAATAGTGTACAGTCGGTAAAGTAGAATACTTTAATTACTCACATATTTTTTCCAGTCTGGGAAACCCCAATAATCTAACTAGGAGAGAACGAAAGAGACACGTCTTACTCCTACAAAGTTTGAATGCTAATGACATACTCGTCAGTGATCATTAAGTTATAGAAAAATTACCCCCACCACCTACTCTATTTGAATTGGCAAAACCCTCGCGGTAACTGAAATCTTCCATATTATTTTAATTTTCATCGATACAGTAATGTATACATGAAGAGTTTTTACCTTTCGTTATTTTACAACCTTTATTAATAGTTTTCTATGGTGTCGTCAGGATTGTGTTCAATGATTCAAAAAGATGTTGATTGCCTCGTGTATCAAAAAAACTGAAAAAATTATTCTAAACCAAAATAATAATAAAAGAAAAAAATGGGTGTTATAAAAGAATGATATAAATCGAATGATTGGCAATGGAACTAGAAATATCTCACACTTTACAGCTTGAGGAGACTCTGAGGAAAATATATTTTATAGTTGGTTCTCTCTAAACACAGATGTTTCTCTCTCAACGGTCAAGACACAAATGACGTTGCACGTCAGTGATCATTAAGTTATAGAAAAATTACCCCCTCCACTTCCTACCCTCAACCGAAAATAATAATAATAACAAAATGATCGAATGTTGATAATAATAAAATACTCAAATGTTATAAAAAAGAATGATATAAATTGATTGATTGGTAATGGAACGCTAGAAATACTCACACTTTACAGCTTGAGGAGACTCTGAGGAAAATATATTTTTTGGCTGGTTCTCTCTCTACAGATGTTTCTCTCACGATTGTCAAGACACAATCTGAAACTCGCATAGACTGAAGCAAATGTTGATAAGGCTGCCTTTACTATGTGGATAGTGTTGATATCTGCAATATTTATCGATAATGAATGAACAATACTTCAAAACTTCACTCTGTATACAAAAAAAATTATAGTCCACACCATTGATATACGAAAAGTTTGAATGAAAAAATAGCATGTGAATTCAAAAGTTTGCATATGTCATCCGGTATATACAAGAAAGCTGAAAATATAAGTTCAAAGTGTCCCACCCTACATATGAGAAATGTTTAAAAATAATTCGTTCAGTTCACGAGAAGTTTGAAAAAAAATTTAGCATGTGAATTAAAAAGTGTGGATATGCCACCCGGTATATACGAGAAACCTGAAAATATAAGTTCAAAGTGTTCACCCTATATATGAGAAATGTTTAAAAATAATTCGTTCAGTTCACGAAAAGTTTGAAGAAAAAAATTTAGCATGTGAATTAAAAAGTTTGGATATGCCACCCGGTATATACGAGAATGCTGAAAATAACACCTCGATTTACGAAAAACCCGTGAATCCCGCCCCAATTTTACATGTGAAGTTTGAAAAAAACCCCAACCATACTATTCCCAAGCTCTGTCTTTGAGCACTTTATTAGGAAAAACTTTGAAAAAACTCTGTCTAAGAAATATTTGAAAAAATCTGCTCAGTTTAGATACATTTTTGAAAAAAGGAAAACAAGTTGATGAAAAAATAACCCCTTTAAAAACGTGAAGAAAAAAAATATCACTCATTTGGAAAAAAGTCTACCGTAAACAAATAGTAAAAACTCCCCACCCTCGATTTATGAAGAAATGTTTGAAACAAAAACTCAAAGTGCCCTTTGGCATACATTAAAAGATTTTGAAAAAAGTATTTTTTGAAACAAAATTTGGAAAATCAAATACAAAAAATAAAATGAAATAAACTTACGTTTTTAGATGTTTGGTAGATGCAACACACACAAACACAAACTCAGAGAGCAAGAAAGAGAGCACTGAATAGAACAATGTTTCACAGTTCAGAGGACAGATGATGAATGAACCTCACGCCTATGAACAGTCACCCACATCAATTCCTACTGCGTAATTTAAAAACTGATGACTCAGCAGAATTCTTGAATCTGATGGTAACAATGAGCAATATAATGCATGACGTCATATGCACTCACAAACAGATCTAAACCTGTTCATTCCTATCTCAGTCCGCTAGAATGATACAGGAAATTCTTAGCGGTGGAATTCAGACAAATTCATATTAGTAGATGACAGTGAATAATATCAGACAATATAAATTCTTTATTTGTTTTTTCGAGATATGTAATCGAAATCGAGTATTTGTTTATATAACTTCGAAAAGAACAACAACAAATATTGGTTTCCGAATGGAATCGCAGGTAGTTTGTTTATGGGAAAGATTTGTATCGCTGAATCTTTATTTTTGAACTGCATATTTCAGTAATTCCTATTCAAAAAGATGGCATATAGTAGGTATGTATTATTGAATGATATGATCGGAGAATGGTTTGTGTTTTCTTCTAGCGTATCTTTTAGTATGATGGATTTCCATCAATTTTTGTATGTGTATACGCGATCTATGAAAATGTATCAGTCAACATATCAGTCTGATATTTTATTTATGGTATTTACAATGAATTTTTGGTGTGCTTATACAGGGTGTATGTTTGGAAATCCTAGACGTCCACCGTCATTGCAGCATTGGACAATCTATTTGCAAAATAAACTAAGAATTAATGCGAGACTGAGAATTCTGAACAAATTTCAATGAATGATAATAATAGTAGTGAGAAGCAATAAATTTCAGAATGACTTTCCGATGAGCTAGAGACTTGAAACTTTGAACATAGCCCAGAACTGAATGAAAATGCAAAATTAACTCGCTTTCTTGTCCGTCTGTCTGTGGGTTTGTCTGTATTAATGATAATGAGAATAATTCAATTTCAAACTATCTTCCCGATAAAGTATTGACTTGAAACTTTGAACATAGCCCACAACTGAATGAAAATGTAATATTAATTCGCTTTCTTGTCCGTCTGTCTGTTGGTTTTGTCTGTATTAATGATAATAATAATAGTAGTAAGAAGCAATAAATTTCAGAATAGCTTTCCGATGAGCTAGAGACTTGAAACATTGAACATAGTCCAGAACTGAATGGAATGGAAAATATTAATTCGCTTTCCTGTCGAGTCGGCCCCCATAACGGATAATGAAATTCTTAACCTAAAACCGTCATACTTTTTTCTTCTCTATGACTGCGGCTGTCTCAGACCTTAGTGGCAACCTCCAGAGGCTGCTGAATATCCTACAGGCTCCTCAGCCCCCATAACATAAATTTTTTCCTACACTTAACCTACAACCGCTATATTTTTTCTACGAATTATTGGGCCCCCAATACGGCTTCCACACATATCTCAGACCTCCGTAGTAGTCAACCGAGACCGTTAAACATTCTAGGCGGGTCGGCCCCATAACATAAGTTTTTTCACACTTAACCTACAACCGCTATATTTTTTCCTATGAATGATTGGACCCCCTTTAACGTTCTCATACATCTCAGACCTCCGTGAGAGACTCTCGATACCGATAAATATCCCCAAGATAGTCGACCCCCATAACAGACATCTTGAAATTCCTAACCTATAGTCGCCATATTTTTTCTATATATGGTTGGCCCCCAATGCGGCTTCCAGTTGTCACAGGCCTCCGTGGCAGACTCCATATACCGCTGAAGAATCCAGTCGTTACCCCCCATGACGCCCTCTTGAAATTCTTAACCTACAACCGCCATATTTTTCTATATATGGTGGCCCCAACTCACAGCATCTCCACCTCGTCAACTATATCCTTCTCCAGCTATCTTCAACCTGTCTCAGACCTCCGTGGTAGTCTACCGATGTCAATAAACACCCCCAGACCCCCATATAACAAACATCTTGAAATTCCTAACCTACACCTGCCATGTTTTTTTTTCCAATTATAGGCGGCCATGTTTTTTTCTCCTAGCGGCAGCCATGTTTTTTCTATATATGGCTGAACCCCCCAAAACGAACCCCCCGTTCCCAACTGTCTCAGACCTCAGTGCCCCAAACCTGTGGCGGTGCCATGTGGCGGGAGTAACCGGAGAGCGTGTGGAGCTATACCATTTCTGGGCCACTTGAGGGTGGCCCAGTAATGGTATAGCATATCTACTAATGGGGAAATGGAAATACGTGCCTAAGCAACAGTTCCTTCTGATCGATAAAATGCATACAATGAGCGAATTTCTGAATAGTCGTAGAAAAAAGCTACTTTCAACCCCTTACTCCTGAACTGAAATATATTCAAAGGTGGAAGACAGAGAGCAGCAGACATCGCTAAACCTTGTAATCACAATCTGGCCAGAGTTTGTTTAGGTTCAAACAAATTAATTTTCGGAGGATGAGTTTTTAATCTGATTCGGTTTGTACAAAAGATGCTGATTAGATAACATAGCGGGAAAATAATGAATATAATTACCCTCATTGAATAGACTTTCGTAATTTTCATATCTGGTTTGGAATTACAGAATTCGGGGGATGATCAGAAAATGTTTTTTTAGATTAGAAGTCATTGTCTGTTTCTCCTGTTCAGCTTGAGTCTGAACAATTTTTGAACAAATTTTTTGAATGAATCAACACCCTCTGTAAGCTCAAACTGAAAACAAGAAGCCTGAAGAAATACAAGACTAGAAATCGTTCAAAGTGAAATACAATCCAATGTCTCATATTATTTGTAACAATAGGCACATAACAAAAAAGTCTATCAATCAAGACTATAAATAATATTTTTCCAAAATTGACATATTGAATAAGAATCCAGAGCTTTCTGAGCCCACTTGCTCAAAGAATCCAATGATAAATCTATTGTATCTCTGAACAACTGTCCTTTGCCGAGGACAGTAGTATTTGCCAAGCCTTTTATGACTATTCTTCATCTGTTCAAGTACCTAACAATACTTTTCCTGAAATGCCATAACCATTTAAGAACATCTGATATGAGAATTTCATTTCAGCCCAACTCGTAAGAGTAATTCATAAACTGAATCTCAATAAAAGTCAAAGTGTGATGAGATTTCGGTATATATATATATATATATATAAATATATATATAGATATATATATATATATATATATATATATATATATATATATATTATATATAAGAGTGGCCACTTTTTCAATGGGATTGTATTGGTAACTTTTAAACCATAAGAGTTAGAAGGTCGGTCAAATGGAGAAAAAGTTGCATTCATAGAAGCATTGTCAAGCAGTTCAAACAATCAAACAAATCGAGATTATCAGGGCCGGTTATTGGGATATCATAAGAAAAGTAAATTCTGTCATTTTGATTTTTCTTTTTTTCCCACTTTATTTCGAATATTAACAAAAAATGTCACAGGAGTTTTTTATTCGATAGTAAATTATCCTCAATTTTACATAATCAGATTTCGTATCCAACGTTTTGTACGCTCTGGGCCACCCTCAACCTCATTTTTTTCAATACGGACCTGCATATTTTATGACATTTTTCGAAATAACTTTTAACGCTGAATTCAACGATATATCATACAATGTCATTCAAAGTTGATTTTCAGGTGATTTTGACCCTTAACCAAATTTCTTTGGGTCGGATCTGTATTACATTTAGGTACCTTTAGTTTAATTAACAACATTCAATACATTTCGATAAGAAAATCAAGTAACTCATCTTCAACTGAATGGAACGTAACAGAATCAAAGCAAGAAACAAGTAATAATTATTTACAAATTTCAAGAGGTGAAAAACCTAATTCATAATAATTAAACGAAACTATCATTTAATGAAAGAAAAATCAAATGATTATTCGAAAGTAAATGATGAACATTGATGAAGTAAGTGTTCGAAATGTCCACCATTTTGTAAAATGCACTTTGCGGTTCTGGAACCCATACTTCTTATACATTTGCTTATTTCGTCTCCTTGAATACCTTCCAATACATTCTCAATCTTCTCGCGAGGAATCATTATTGTTGGATTTGTCATTTGTTCCGTTGAAACAAATTACAGAATCGAACTTTATTTTAAGATCATTATGATATAATTTTTGCAAGGCTTGGTATTCAAATTTAAAATCATTGTATTCGCGTCTCTTGACTATTTTATTAACAGCAGTTTTTGATAAATGCATTCAGTGGCCACAGTTCTCGATTTTTTTTCTGGGTTCAATTGAATTTGGGTGAGAACATTGATATCGTTGATAGACTTATTTTTTCTTACATACACACAACTCTAGGTTTATTGAATGTATTATTTTCAAGTAGTAGGCCGTGGATAAAAAAGAACATAACAAGAAATGTCATATTATTTGTCACTTCGTTTATTATTGTGTCACAAGAACTTGTCATTGAATTCTTTTCTGAGTAATTTCAATTTAACTTATTCGATATGGTAAGGTACACATATGAAGAGAAGAGAGATATGTACGAAGTGTACATAAAACTAGATAGAAATTCGTTCAAAGCACAACAAAGGTATGGTGAATTATATCCTGAAAGAACACCAAATATTAAATTATTTCGACGTTTATCTACAACGTTACTTGCACATAATTCATTCATCAAACCTAGAGGTCCTTATGTACGACGAAACGAGCCTATCAATGACATCAATGTTCTGGCCCAAATTCGAATGAATCCAGGAATAGGATCGAGAACTATGGCCAGTGAATGCAATTTATCAAAAAGTGCTGTTAATAAAATACTCAAGAGACACGGATACCATGACTATAAATACCAAGCCGTGCAAAAACTATATCGCAATGATTCTGAGAGAAGGTTGCAGTTCTGTAATCGGTTTCAACGGAAGGTGCGGAATAACAACAATTTTGCGCACAATATCATTTGGGGAGACGAAACGACATTCACAAATTCTGGCATGTTCAATCGAAGGAACAAACATTTTTATGCCACAGAAAATCCTCACTTAATTCATGAGGTTAGACATTAATATCGTTTTTCTTCGAACATATGGTGCGGTTTGTTGAATAATAAATTACTGGGACCCTATTTTATTGACGGCAACCTAACCGGAGCAAAATATGTAGAAATTATAGAAGAAATGTTGGATGATCTTCCTATATGGTATCGGCGTAATAGTCCATGGCTCCAACAAGACGGATGTGGTCCACACAACTCAAGAATAGTCACAGACTATCTAAATCGAACTTTTCCCGATTCATGGATTGGAACAAGAGGTCCAGTAGCATGGCCTGCCAGATCTCCGGATTTGAATCCGCTGGATTTTTATTTGTGGGGATTTCTCAAAAATAAAATTTATGAACCACGAACCCGACAATAGAGATTATTCGCGAGAAGATTGAGAATGTATTGGAAGGTATTCAAGGAGACGAAATAAGCAAATGTATAAGAAGTATGGGTTCCAGAACCGCAAAGTGCATTTTACAAAATGGTGGACATTTCGAACACTTACTTCATTAATGTTCATCATTTACTTTCGAATAATCATTTGATTTTTCTTTCATTAAATGATAGTTTCGTTTAATTATTATGAATTAGGTTTTTCACCTCTTGAAATTTGTAAATAATTATTACTTGTTTCTTGCTTTGATTCTGTTACGTTCCATTCAGTTGAAGATGAGTGAGTTGATTTTCTTATCGAAATGTATTGCATGTTGTTAATTAAACTAAAGGTACCTAAATGTAATACAGATCCGACCCAAAGAAATTTGGATAAGGGTCAAAATCACCTGAAAATCAACTTTGAAGGAAATTGTTTGATATATCGTTGAATTCAGCGTTAAAAGTTATTTCGAAAAGTGTCATAAAATATGCAGGTCCGTATTGAAAAAAATGAGGTTGAGGGTGGCCCAGAGCGTACGAAACGTTGGATATGAAAGTTGATTATGTAAAATTGAGGATAATTTACTATCGAATAAAAAACTCCTGTGACATTTTTTGTTAATATTCGAAATAAAGTGGGAAAAAAAGAAAAATCAAAATGACAGAATTTACTTTTCTTATGATATCCCAATAACCGGCCCTGATAATCTCGATTTGTTTGATTGTTTGAACTGCTTGACAATGCTTCTATGAATGCAACTTTTTCTCCATTTGACCGACCTTCTAACTCTTATGGTTTAAAAGTTACAATACAATCCCATTAAAAAAGTGGCCACTCTGTATATATATAACGACTCTTGTTTGTAGCTGAACACTATTTAAAATGTAAATATTTTGTGGGGATGCAGCTATGTTTTAATCAAACTCTATTTTTACTTTTGTGAAAGCTTTCGAAATAAGTTTATTTCTTCTTCAGTCACTCTGAAAAATATGGTATAACTGATGATGGACATGTTTTTAAAAAATTACTCACAGTATATGAGCAAAAGATGAATTAACATTCAGAAAAATGGAATTATTTTCAGACAGTAATATGAAAAGTCAAGATGAAGTTTATAAATGGAAGATGTATATAGGGTGTAATAAAATAGATTATAATTTTTTTGTAAACGGTTGATTCATATTATTGATGAATTATTGAATATATGATTTTTTTTTAATCAATTTTGTTTCAATATCTCAGATATTGCAATAAATTATGTTCAAACTTTGAGAATCAGTTTTTATTCATTGAAACTTGTTTAATTTTTTATGTCCATTTCTAAAACATCTTTTGAATACATTATTTTCTTTACTTAAGATTGAAATCTCTGTAAAATCAATTGAATGTCCTGTACTATTTACATGTTGTGATGAAGCGCAAGCATTTGGTCTCAAACACATATCGCTTCTTCGAGAATCAATTCCCGATTTCAAATGTGTTGATATTTCACCAATATAGTTTTAATCGCATTCGTGACAATCAATTTTGTAGACAACTCCAGTATTATTCAACACCCTATATACATACATCTTTCATTTATAAACTTCATCTTGACTGTTCGTATTACTGTCTGAAAATCCTACCATTTTTCTGAATGTTTATTCATCTTATACTCATATACTGTAAGTAATTTTTCTAAAATATCTCCATCATCACATTTTTCAGTGTGTCTGAAGAAGAAATAAACTTATTTCGAAAGCTTTTACAGAAGTAAAAATAGAGTTTGATTAAAACATAGCTGCATCCCCACAAAATATTTACATTACATATATATATAAATATATATATATATATATATATATATATATATATATATATATATAAATAAATGTGCCTGTCTTTAAAAGTGAAAGAAATAATGCCATATCTGAACAGCAGCATGGATTCTTCGAAGGATCAGTCATCACTATCACGTAACCCTTCATCCAAGTGTTCGAAATCACTTTTGAAAATCATGCTGTCTACACCGATTTTTCGAAAGCTTCCAATGAAAGGCATCACGAAACACATATGTTGGGGCTTGAAAATGTCGATGTGCACGGCAACCTCCTGAGACAGATCGGTTCTTATTTGAGAAATATGTATACAGTGCTTCTCAAAAGTCCCCTCCCCCCCCTCCTCTTATTTTTGGAACGATTATACATAAACAAGTGAAATTTGGAAACTGAATATTAAAGGTTGTAAACTTCCCCACTAGTGATGATAGATGACGAAATCGTCAAAGATGACGTCACAAGGCCATTGTGACCAATAATTTTGAATGGAACCCTACGGCAAGCGACACCTCTTTCAAAAGGTATCGAAAAAACCTTTTCAATGATACTAATTTTGTTTGTGTTTGTGGCAGTTTCAATGGCTCATTAGTAAACATTAAAATTTAAATTCCATTCAGTATGATATCAATTACAGATTTAAGAATCTACTTGGAGAAATTGCTCGAAGTGACCTCATTCACTTCCTGACAGTGAAATATCCTATTTTTAAACTCTTCTCGTACTTTTGCAAATGTGTCTGCGGAAACAGCCTCACATTCTGCAACAATACGTTGTTTTAAAACGTCAATATTGTCAGGTTCACTGGCGTAAACCTTCGATTTAAGGTACCCCCACAGAAAAAAATCCAAAGGTGTGAGGTCCGGTGATCGAGCTGGCCATTCCGTTGAACCTCGTCCAATCCATCTACCACGATACTCCTCATCCAAATACCGTCTTACTGCACCGTTATAGTGTGGAGGAGCACATCCTGTTGAAATGTTATTTCCAAATTGCCGAATTCATCTGGATTATCTTCCAAAATTTCAAGGATTAACGGTTCTATTGCGTTTTGCAACAGCTCCAGATAAACCTCACCAGTTTAGTATTTGGAAGAAGAGGCCCAACGATGTGGTTTCCCAGGATACCTGCCCAAACATTCACCTTCTGGGGAAATTGGGTATGTGTTTCACGAAACAGGTGAGGATTTGCGTCACTCCAATACCTCACATTCTGTGTATTTACATTTCCATTTAGATAGAAAGTACTTTCGTCACTAAAACAAATTGTTTTGACATAGTCTGACTGTTGGTTAATTTTAGTTTCCATATTTTCACAAAATTCTAGTCTTCGGTCTGGGTCGTCGTCTGAGAGTTGATGAACCATTTTTAATTTGTATGGATGAAATTTGTTTTTTCCAACACCCTGTGTACTGTACTTCAACTGACTTCACAGGTAGATGCAACGTGAGTTGTTGAAGAAGTAGGATTAACTATTACTTCTGCCAGTATATAAATTTTTTTCTCATCAGAAATTTGTGGTCTGCCAGATCGTTTCGCATCATTAATACTACCCGTTGTTTCAAACTTACGAAGGAGCTCCCTGAAATAAGTCTTCGAAACGGGGCGATCGGGAAATCTCTCATTAAAAATGCGTTCTGCTGCATGAATATTTTGTCCAGTTTCACCAAGAATTAGGATCGCTGCTACTTCATCACCTAAAGCACGTACCATTTCGCTTCTTGAAGTACTTTAACGTTCGGCTCACAACAGTTTAACAAATTATTAAAATGTACAAAAATATTAAAAGTACCAAAAGCTGCTAAAACAGTTGAAAGTTCGATCAACAATAAACAAATTATTAAATGTACAAAAACTTGGACAATGACAAAAACGTCGAATTAGGGAGACTAACAAAGGGCATGTTCCGATATTCCCGAACAGTACTGCCCAGTAAATTTAATCGTCCCAATTTTACTGAAACTTACTGGCAATGTTTTCGCGCCACGTCTAAAGAAACCCTGTTACTGGTGCTACTGTTGCAGAAAAGGTCGTGTAGTCACAGTATCCCCTCCCCAAATTGAAAGAAGGTAGGTTATGTTATGATTTAAAATCAAAACACTATCAACAGTGGCGAGACATTATCTAAATCAGTTATTATCAGATTATCTCTGTAAAATTAATATTCTCATCAACAAATATAACAGAAAAATGTTTCAAGTTTTATTAGAAGATTTCACCATGACAACAATAGGTTATTTTCTATATTTGATTTTACCTTACTGGCCCGAATCGTTCCGAAAATAATCAGTAGTTTCAGTCTACTGCCACTGTGAAGCGTTCCGAAATCACTTACCGTGGCTAGTATTTCCAGTAATATCGGAACATGACCAAAAACGTCAGCTTGTTTGACAACTATCCAGAGGCGGAGCTAAAATTTGGAATTTTAGTATTAACTGATTGAATTCATCACAGCTTTGCGTTTTTTAAAAACGAGTTGCCAAAACTGCCATAAACACAAACAAAATTAGTATCATTGAATAGGTTTTTTCGATACCTTTTAAAAGAGGTGTCGCTTGCCGTAGGGTTCCATTCAAAATAATTGGTCACAATGGCCTTGTGACGTCATCTTTGACGATTTCGTCATCTATCATCACTAGTAGGGAAGTTTACAACCTTTAATATTCAGTTTCCAAATTTCACTTGTTTATGTATAATCGTTCCAAAAATAAGAGGGGGGGAGGGGACTTTTGAGAAGCACTGTATAGGTGTTATCTTGAACAACTCCATCGCAACATACATAAATTACATCTGACGTTCCACAAGGGTACCGCTCAGAACCACTGCTATTCACCTAAATGTCAATGTTATTAGATCTTGTTTTAAATATTCTCAACATTGTGCATATGCGGGGTTGTTCAAAGTGGAAAAATGCTGTGGCACTTAGACTCTACAGTTACTGTCTTGAAAATCATCTAATATTCAACATTAAAAGTACAGAACAATTAAGAAATAGCATACAAAGACTTTTTAGAAACAGTTGCTGCATGTTCAACCATAGTCTGAATTAAGAATCATATGAATATATATTCATCGACTAAGAGAATGTAAGAACTGCTATCACTTAAATTCATCGAGTTTTTTCTTCATATCCATACCTATTCATAACCATTTCATTTATTTATGATATGTTTATGCAGTCTCAGAGGGCATATATGTAAATTGTAAATTGTAACTGTGTAGCAAAGGAAGTTTTGTATATAGTTTTGCTTTACAACCTTATAATTGCGCATTCAGTTGCTTATCTGGTTACCAAATTAGAAATAAATGGATAAAAATTATTAATCTCAATAGGCGAGGACATGAGAAATTATTATCGCTTTGAATATGTTTAAAAGTACATACCGCATATAAAAATGTACCCAGAAAACATTTATTGAGTCTAATCAGCAAATTTTGAAGATACTAATATTGGCGATCTATGTGACGTAAACGACCGAGCAGTCACTAGGCGTAATCGGGTTGATGGTGACATTGAACGGTTTCCCGGACAAAATATCCCCAACAAAATAATCCGAACAAAATATCCCCGGACAAAATATCTCCAAGACAAAACATCACCAAGACAAAACATCCCCAGACATAAGATCCCCAAGACGAAATATTCCTGGACAAACGTACACCCGAACACAAGACAAATAATTATTTTCAGTTGTAAATTCATTAGAAAAAATAACATAAATAACATAATATAACAAAATTATAATAACAAATTAGCAAGTGTAAAATTGTTCTTAACACTCTCAAATTAATCGAAGAAATGCCAATTAATTAAATAAAAAAACTTTTTGACAAAAAATTAAACCGACGAAAAAATCAACTGAAAAGCATAAAATAAAATAAACCTTCTTAATCTGAATGATAATTTAGCTCCTAAACTAATGTAAGTAACTGATTTTGAGTCGGCGCCAAACAAACAATTATCGAAGATCATTATCTATGAAAGAAGTCATCAAAACGCAGCCGTGCATCTCGCTGCCATCATTTTACGCTTCACCTAATTCAATTGGTAGTTTGTTTGGCGCCAACTCAAAATCAGTTACTTACATTAGTGTAGGAGCTCAATTATCATTTAGAGGTTTATTTTATTTTTTGCTTTTCAGTTGATTTTTTCGTCGGTTTAATTTTTTGTTAAAAAGTTTTTATTTTTCAATTTTTTGTGGCTAAAATCTACCAATTACTACCTACTTGTTTTTTTATTACTTCCAAAATACTTACTTACCCACCTTACTTCAACTATTATCAGTTAAATAATATGATTGTCTACTTTTACTATTTGTTGTAATATAAATTATTTTCGTTGTTCTGGTTAGTTTATTTCATTACTTTGTATATCATTCCATCCTCTCATAAAATAAACTGATTTTGACGGAACAAGAATAATGTCAGTAGCGATCTGTCATTGTCAACTACGTATGTGTGTGCTAATGTTCACTAGTGAAAAATCAATTATCCCCTATTTTTCCACCCGTAAGGGTGGCTAATTCCTTCCGCAATCCAAATATAAGGTATACCCTATCTATTAAAAAAAGAATCATCCAAATCGAAGAACCCAGTACAAAGTTATGCCTGATAGAATCGGTTAACGGACCAGAATTCAGAGGGTGAGTGATCAATATCCTTCATTTCGCTACCCTTAGGGGAGGATTTTATCTCTTAAATTCGAATGGGACCAAATTCGAAGTACACCCTATCCATCGAAAAAAGAATGATCGGAATCGGACGCCTCAGTAAAAAGTTATGCGTGATCATACATAAAAAAATATGATGGAAAAACATAAAATATACGGGTCGAATAGAGAACCTCCTCCTTTTTGGTTTCGTCGGTTAAAAATGGTATCTAATGAATAAAATAAACATTGAAACAAAACACACATAATCAAATTGAATATACACCAGTATCAGTCAATTCAGTGTTGACTTGTTCATCTTTGATAGACTTTGAAAAGACGCCGATTCAAGCATGATTAACACCAATATTGCGATTTTATTGCGATTTAAACGATTATGCCACCCTCCGTAGGATTATTAGTTCGCAACAAATCATTAACAAGGGCACCGATGGCTGGTCATGTTGACGAGAGTCTGATCGATATCTGAAGCCAAGCATCGTCGGGCGTCGTTAGTACTTGAATGGGTGACCACCAGACAAGGAAGTTCCACGTTGAATGTCCTAACAACTGTAGCGTAGTAGCATATTCGCAGCTGCAGGCGTCTTATCAATGAGCACGAGATAAGACGATAGATATGCCGTCCTTCGGAGCGGACGTTGAGATGGCGGTCCCGAGTTCATAGATGTTGAGCTCGTTAAAGAACCCTACCTCTGAAACAATAGAGGATTCGGCAAAATTCCCGGTTGGGAGGAGTGTGCTCACCGGCGTCGGTGTTTATTGGTAGCAGAAATAGGCCGACTTTGAATAAAGAAGGGAGGAAAAATCATTAACAACTGCTAGATAGCAATTCCATAACGAAATATCAAATCGTGGCTTCTCACATTTCTTCGATTACGATACGTATTCCCAATCCAAGTGGATTCGATATTTTTTTCCGGGATCATAACGCCTGATACCAGGGGGATTTTTTATCAAGTGGATATTTAGTCCGAGGAAATTTCGTCCGAAGATAATATGTCATGGGGATATTTTGTCAGGGAAAATATCCTTGACAAATTATCCCCATGACATATTATAGGGGATATTTTGTCCGGGGATAAAAACGCCTGATACCCATTAAACGACAATGTTGCCACGTTTCTTATATCATAAATGTCAGAACTAGAACACTATTCGAAATGTCAAGCGACGATGGAGGATTTGAAGGGAGTAAAAAAAATCGATATGTCATAAAACAATATATTATCGATGTTACAGGACACATGAACCTTGTTACTTTTGATATAATGAATCACTGTGGTCCAACAAAACGATTTCTTATAAAAAAGAGAAAGCCAATCATTTATTCTTGTTATGGAGGCACGGCCTAAGATTTGAAAATATGGCAACGTTGCAAAATTGTTTGAAGCTGTCACCAGTGGGATTGGTTGATCGGTTGATTACGTCACAACATTTTGCAATAGCGCTAAAAAGAAGCAATTTGAATTTTGCCGACTTTAAATATGTTTTTCTAAGTTTTAGAAAAAAAAAGAAAGTAACCAACAGAGGTTTCATAAGCTGTAGAATCCATCAAAAATGTTTCTAAAATTTCGTGTCTTTGCCCATTATCAACAACAATCCGGATATTTAAATATACGAATTGAAAATTGAACAGTAAATTGACATTGGCAAATGGAGTTGATAATTTTTCCCATATGAATATGTGTGCTACAATGAACTAGATTGACCGGTTTTTATCAAAGTTAATTGCTCATAAGAAGTAATCTAATAAAAAAATTAATACAATAATCAGCTGGATTATGATGATGATTATTCTGCATTAGATTTTACTTACCAATTAACGTGAGCATCATAGAACTAGTGACGTATGCTACCAAAATTATTGCTAAACTTGATATTATGGCTAATGGAATGGACTTCTTTGGTGTTGCAGCCTCTTCACCAGTCGTGGCTATTATATCGAATCCGATGAAGGCATAAAAACATGTTGCAGCACCAGTAAACACCTGAAAAAAATATTCAGTTGATTATAAGAATAAATGATATTCCTTGGGGGAATAATTTTCAATGCGATTTGATTTTTGTTGTTAGAATCCATATTTTTTTTCGAACGAAAGGTTGAATAATTCCCGGTTGATACCTGGAAGCATTGAACTGCTTAAATGAAGGCGAGAAATGCTATTGTTCAGGTGAATATTTTTTCATCGATTTGACTTTTGATATATCAAAATCTAGATTTCAGTAGTTGAACTGAGAGTGAAAATGTCTCTAAAAATAAAATAACAGAAATGGATCTAGAGGAAAGGAATCGGTATGTATTGAATATAAAATTTTCGAGACATTTCCTATAGCAGTTTCCAATTCCCTTTATCGCTGATAGAAAAGAAAATAGTGAATATGCTGTTGATATCGAAGATTGGCTATTGTAGTGGGGAGGGATAGCTGAAAAAAACTTTATATTTGGCAACCAATGCGACGAGGCCCAGGACACAAATTTTCCTGACCCTACAGCGGTGTTGATAACGTAATCAATATGGCTGCCAAAGTATTGTGACAGGCTTCTACTTTTCCCTATATAACTTGTATTTTGATATTAACCTATATTGTTAGTGATTATTATTCAGGAGAAAACTCGCTTTTCAACAGTATATTTGACATCATTGTTTAGGTACATGATACCAGAAATATTTGTAACTTCATTAAAAATTTATCATATACAATTTCAAACACAGTTTTCTTCTGCGAAGTTTATCCGATTGGAAACAGCATAGTTAGTAGTGTGATTAGGGAATCTTACCCCAAAATCTCCTGCTTTTTCTTATGAAGGTTCATTTGGGTACTTTTTGGTCCCCCAGCTTTGCTATCTAGGTGTATTCGGAGTGAGTTCTCCCTTATATGGTGTATATATCTTCCGATTGCTTCTCCTCATAGTACCTCTACATACTTCATTTTTCTATTCCCGGCATATAACAAGTGTTATCCAGAAATTAGCTCTTCTACCTGGGATACCTGCCTACTAAGAGAGACACACCCCTGACCTTCCTTGTTGAGTCGGCCCGCGTGACCATCCATGACCACTCGTGACCATCCATGAACATTCGCGATCATCCTCGTGATAATCCTTCTCCAGTCGTCCTGCCCTTGACCACCTTGACATCTGTGACCACCTGTACGGTGATCACGTGGAAACCTGATCTCCGATGATCCAGGTCGATCTTCATGGACATCACGAGAGGATGGTCATGGAAGTACGTCCCCCGACTGAACAAGGATGGTTTTGGACGTCAACGAGTGTTTGATGTCATGGATAATATCTCCGATGAACAGATTTTTTCGTAATGAGAATTTCAAATTGCAATGGTGTAAGTAATTTATTTTTCCAAATCATATATCAATAGTTAGTAATGGAAAAATAATTTTTCTACATGAGACAACCTGTATATTCTTGCATGTTTCAATAGAGCTTGAAATAACCATCCGAAAAATGTAGCACATTGATGTTCCGCTAGAGTCATCTTTGAAATGCAGAGCTTTTAGGTTTTTTCATGTAGACTTTAAAACGCACACTTTGAACAAGCAGGCTTTGGACGACGCGGCGATAAAACAGAGAGCAAGTATTCACTAGTAGCTATCAAATGTTAAGAAAGCTGTTCACACCAGTAATTAAAACTCATAGTTTCAATAAAACTGATAACAACTTATAGTATATTTACTACTAATAAATTAAACTCCAACAATAATAATAATAATAATAAAAAACAAACAAGAATAAAATAATTCTCCAGAGGAGGTGTTCGAAATGTCCTCCAGCTTCTCCTATACACAGGCGGTACCTTTTTTGAACATTTCTTGCCGAATTAATCAGTTCAATGGGAGTGAGAAAAGCAAAACTTTGCATCTCTGCCGCTTCCAATTCGTGTCTAGAGGTAGTCGGCAATTCAAAAATGAGATCTTCTAATCTTCCCCAGAGGTAAAAGTCCATAGGCGTTAGGTCCGGTGACCTGGCTGGCCAACAATTGGGTCATTGGTTGGCTATCCAATTATTGACAAAACTTGCAGGCAAAAAATTGTTGACAATTGCAGTGTTGTGAGGCAAAGCTCCGTCTTGCTGAAAATATATTTTCCTGAGCTCCATTAGCAGCAGTTCATCAATAAGGGGTTCAATTTGTTGCCTTATAAACCTGTGAGATGTGAGACTGCCATTATAAATGAACGGGCCGATAATTCTACCCCTAAAAACACCTGCCCATACACTAAATCCAAATCTTCCTCGACTTCTCTGCTCCACAATAGAATGAGGATTTTGTTGTGCCCAAGTAGAAGAATTGGAGCGGTTGAAAATGCCAGCACTGCTCATAAGCTTCGTCCGTCCAAATGCAATTCAACGAAAAATTAATCATTTGGTTACAATTTTCCAGGAACCACTGGCAAAAGTCCATGCGGCGTTCAAAATCTCCTGGTCTAAGTTAATGAACTCTTCTGGTCCTGTGTGGCTTGAATTTGCGCTTTTTCAAAATAGGCCTAACGTTAGTTCTTGGTAGGCCAGTTGATATTTTCAAATTTCGCGTTGTTGTTTTGGGATTATTCGCAAGAGCTCCTAAAACGACTATTTCTTTCAACACCCTATCCCTATTTGACGCATATAATTGTGGCTTTTCCTTTTCGAATTGTCCCATCAATCAGGTTGTGTCACAATCTCGCGATGATATCTGTAAAAGGTTGTCTTCTCTTTGGATACTTCTTGTGGTACAAATTGCTTGCTGCCTCTGCATTTTCTCCGGTTTGTATAAAACAGACTACCATATCCCATTTTTCATAATTCTCATACTTTATTGCAAATGTGCTTGAAAAATGAACAAAAACCACGAATTGAGGAGCGTCTTTACTGCCTAAATAAAAAATTGACAGCTACCAGTAAACATTTGCTTTCTGTTTTATCGCCGCGTCGTCCAAAGCCTTCTTGTTCAAAGTGTGCGTTTCAAAGACTACATGAGAAAACCTAAAAGCACTGCATTTCAAATGTGACTCTAGAAAAACATCAAGTGTGCTACATTTTTGGAAAGGTTATTTTAAGTTCTATTGAAATATGCAGGAATATTTCATATTATTTGAAAAAATGATTTTTCTATTAATAACTATTGATATATGATTTGAAAAAATAAATAACTTAAACCATTGAATTCTTCGTTGAGAAGTGTTCCGGAATGTCTTGATAGAAACAAATAATTTTCAACAGGAGAAAAGTTTCAGCAACTTTTCGAAAATGTACATTTCCGAATAACATGCTGTAACTCAGAAACGATGATAGATATCGATATGCGGTTTCCACCATTGAGTTTGTCATAAAAATAGATCCTCAGACACAACCATCAGTTTTCATCTATCTAGTTTGAAAACAGAACTTTCCCTTTAAAAGTCCAATTTAGCCCACTCGGTACATATGACCAATAAAGATCTACCTATATATCTAACGTCCTTTCGTGTATCTGATTAAGAAAGGAGGTTAGGCTGATGGGCTTTGCCAGGTTTTAGATTAAAGAAAATTCTGAATAATCCCGATCCAGTATGTAGCTCAGAGCCAGGCATGTGAGATGATATCTAGTGCCTCCTGGAGAAAGTTTGTCATCTTTTCCAGGTAATTTGAATGGTCCATGTAACCTTCTCATGCATTGTTTCTCTCGAGGTCGTTTCGTAGAAGATGTGAATTTTCCTCATTGTGCTCGTTATCAGTGATAGTTGGCTAATTGGTTTCGATTCTGTGGAAAACAGATGTTGCAATTTATATTGTGTCGATGTGGCTGATCGTCCATCTGAGGGGATACCACACTTGCAGCCTTGGATCTTTGGACATAACTCAACCGATATTTTCCACAAAGAAATGATTCCGGAAAAATGATTGAAAGAAACTTCTATGAGACAAAAAATTCATCTTCTAGGATCATTTCGGAAAATTCATAATTCTATCAATGGAATCTATATCAATTCAATATTGATAAAAAATTATTTTTTGAGAAGGGAAAATGTCATCGACTTGGTTATTAGCTTAGTTTTTCCACAATCTGAAAAAGTTTATTTGTATATAAAAAAAATCAAACATGTGCATAAAAGTTAATAAATTGGTTTTCCCTGAGAAGTTACTTAGTTTACCCAATGCCTATTGTATTATGACAATGATTTGTTATAACTTTCCTGGATTTGCCTATTGGAAAATGAGATGCATTCAATTTCTCATCCAGAACGTCGTTCCGAGGGCTTTATCTGCTCTCGTTCTGAAAAGTTGATATTCCTCTCATCTTGTCTTTCAATAAGTTATCTATGATTGGTTTTCTGTTACGATGACCCATTCAACATCTACTACGGATTTCTCATTTGATTTTTGGCTCCTCATGTTCCTTCTCGTGCTTCAGTAGAAAAATCTTATGCCATGTTGAGTATTGAAGTGAACGACCCTGAAACACAACCTTGTGGCATTCCACTTCTGGAAGTTGACATGACTTGGAATATCCTATAGGTTATACAGAGTTTGGAAATTCCGCATTATCTGTATGAAGTGTTATTGGATTCATTCAATTTGTATTTTAATTCTGTAACAAACCTTTGGCTACACCATCTCTGAAACTTGTCGGGAAAGATAGGGTTACTTCAGATTCTATGAATTCGTCTAATCGTGACTTGGGTTTGAATACACTTTCCTTTTTTTCTTGTAGAATTTATTGACACTTATATGAGTTTCAATTTCTCTAGTCTCTATTCAAAGAGCTCTTGTTATTGGAATACAAAAATGAAAATGGAATACGAGCTGAAAACGATGGGTAGATTTCAGTTAGAAAACTACACGTACCTACTTAACTGACATGAATTGAACTGCAAAGGGATTCAGAAATCGTTTGTGGAAGCACCAAATTACTTTCATGTCTGAAACAATTCAAAGCCACTGAAGACTCGACCGGAGTATCAGCGCTCTGTGATGGCCTTTAATATCAGCTTGATAAAGTATTCCCGCTGGCTTATCCTCAGAAAGTTGCAACAAGAAACTTCCTCTGATGAATATGTATAACTTGAGAGTTCCGTAACTGGCATCTTATAACGATACAGATTATACATACATAATACATAATTTTCATGACCCTAACTTATGGAACATAAGTGTGAAGGTTCAGAGGGAGGAGTTTTATTCCTTCATATTTGAGAGAGTTTTTACTGGTCGTTCATCTTTTAGAAAATATAAAACATTGATACACCACCAATCCTGGTTTGGGCAAACCCAGACTTTTATTTTCAGATCTACAGACGTTCTAATTGAGCATCAAAAGCTATGTGAACAAAAAATGTGAATATTGAATCAGATTTGATTATTTTCCAATATGCCACTCTTGAGGTCAAAATAAATATTATTCAGGGATACTATTGAGTGGTGTCCATATAGAGTGAGTCGGAAATGCAACTCAAAATTACAGCTCTAAATCAGGGTCTACTATCACTATTATATTCGAGTGTAACCCGAAGGCTGTTACTCTTTCAACATAAAAACAAGTGGGCTACAGCCATTCACGAAATTTGAATTTTGATTGGACAAGGACTAGAGAAGAATCTTCAGTCCTTGCCATGGTGGTGAATCTCAAAAATAGCCGATAAATAATTTTTGATCTGAAAGTTTTGAAAAATATTAATTTCTATAGAGGATGCAGCTTCCACTACCCTGTATTGATAAATAAATAGCCCATCTCTCCAGAGAGCGCCTGTGACGTTTAAAGCGCGAGGGGTCGTCTATATTGTAATCAGAGCCTTTTCTCACAAGATGATTTTCGTGAGCTAGTGCACAATCAAATACTCTCTGATTGCGTTCTCTGATGATACTTCTGATGGAAGGCAGATTTGAGTCCTCAAGTATCCGTTCGTTCCGCACGTACCACGGAGCATTCGTTATCATACGCAGAACTTTCCTTTGCGCCCGTTCCAGGACACAAATGCTCGTTCTGCTGGTCTGGCCCCAGGCAGCTAAGGCATACAAAATGACAGGTCTGAACACCATGTTGTAGATCACAACTTTATTTTTCAGGGAAAGTTCACTCTTCCTGTTCACTAATGGATAAAGTGATACAATTTTCTTATGGATTTCATTTTTAATCAATTTAACGTGTGACCTCCAGGTGAGTCGGCGATCCACTGCAACTCCGAAGTACTTGACCTGCTCCAAATAATCTATCTCCCTTCCAGTCACTCCTTCACTCCTCTCTCCGGGTTGTTTCTTTTGCGACTCTTCGAGATAGCCTGCGTTATGTCAGGATTCACCCTCATTTTCCACTCGAGATACCACTGTTGGAGGTCGTCTAATGCATTCTGCAAATAAACAACACCCATCAGATGGTCGGCTGGAGAAGGAAGTGGGGCCGTATCATCCGCGTAAAGGGTGATCTCCACGTGTTCACTCCTGGGTATGTCTAACGTGTGAAGAGCGTAGAGCATAGGAGACAAAATTGCCCCCTGAGGAACGCCGGCCTCAATTACTCTCTAATCCGACAAACAATTGTCGACCTTGACTTGGAATGTCCTACCCATGGGAAACAATGTCAGCCACTTCACCAGACCCAGAGTCAAGTGGAAGTCTAATAATTTTGGAAGCAAGCCCTAATGCCATACTCTATCGAACGCTTAACTGATGTCAGGAAGTATGACATGGGCGCTGTTGTTGGTATTTAATGAATTTATCGTATCTTCCACCAGCCTTAGAACCTGAAGCTCTGTGGAGTGAGCTCAGCGGAAGCCGAACTGCTCAGTCAGTAGGAAATTTCTGTCCTCCACTTCATCGTTGAGCCTTTCCAGGACGACAGATTTAAATAGAAGATAAATTGCATTTCCAAAAAAACTATTCATATTTGTGTGAAACTTATGAATAAAACTCGATATTGGTACATGATATACTAACAGAATGGACCCAGAGAGGTGTAGATGAAGTACAGTTAGTCAGAAATGCTAATAAGTGAGATAAATAAAATGCACAAAAACAAAAATGCAGTACTGGGATCACTTACATTTGATAAACCTGAGAAAATTGTACCAACGTTATGTTTGATGTTGAAAAGTCATAGTGAACAAGTCAACTTCATTACAAAATTGGTCATATACTCTTTGGGAAGTTTTTTGCTAGAAGGGAAATATTGGAAGTATTGCATTCTCGAAGACTTCGAAATTCAGTTATGATTGAAATGTTAACTACGGAAACGCCAAGATAACGAACTTCTAATTATCTTTGTATTTTGTAACCCTGCGCGGTGCCTGAAAGTGGATGGCGGTTGCCATACCAACTTGAAAATAAAACAAATAAAATAGAGAAAATACTTTTGCAAATCAAGCAACATTAATTATTCGAATGAAGACTATTCAAACTGAATAATTAAAATATACAGTTCATTTTCGAAAAATAAACATTGGTACAATCAAGTGAAGGCGACTAGGGAAGAGTGAATCAGTGCAGCACTCAATCAACTTGAATTGGAATCGAAGATATTTTTCCACATCAAGAGAAATTTCAATTCTCCTTCCCATGAGTATTTTTTTTCCTTTCCTCATATTCCTATTTTTTTCAGACTCTCTTGAGACACGACGATGGTAAACGTTTTGAAGGTTGAACGGGGTGGAATTGAAGGAAAATCAACACGTTTCAAAAACCATCTGTATACAATTGACATAACGAAATTGGATGATGTTATTACCGTTAAATTATATTCGAGACGTTTGTACCCGCGCCTTTTTCCGCGTAGAATTTGTATTTTTTTCTGTTTTTCTTCGCCCGCTTCCTGTCATCTCGTTTGGGTCGTATAATTGATTTGACAGCGAAAGTAATTCTTTTTGACTACTTTTACAAATTTACTAACCCCTTCCCATCCCTGTATACTCAATAAGGATGAACACAGTTTATTTATTTGTAACAGAGAGCGAAAACACCAATTAATTGAAAACTAATGGAGCCTCCACAAAAAATTTCACCCCAATTTCACCCCTTTAGGGATTGAACTTCTAAAAACCCTGAAACATATATTTCTTTATTTTCAACAAAGACCTTAGATACCAATTTTTATGACCCTACCTTACAAACTATCGAAACCCCCAAACAAATTTTCAACACCCATTTCACCCATTTGGGAGTTGAATTTATTTATTTGTAACAGAGAGCCACAACAACAAACAAAACTAACGGAACCCCTACAAAAATTTTCACCCGCATTTCACCCCTTTAGGGGTTGAACTTCTGAAAACACCGACCCTGGGTTTATACAGCGAATAAGATAAGGAATAGCATAAGAAATAAGACAAAAATAGACCTGTTTATACAGAATGATACAATTGAATAAGGATTAGGAATCAACCAATGAAATCACGGCTTTTTTTATTACAATGATGTTCATGTCAACTGTCAACTTCATTCTTCAATTTGTTTTCTGTGCTTTCAAAACAAATTATTATCATTTTCAAATTTCACCTTCATTTTTACCAGCCATTTCAATTTGAAGTTTTTTGTTGTGTTACTTATTATTTGATGTGTTGTATTTTTCGCCTTTTCGAGATCATGAATAACGTAAACTAACTGTGAGAACTGTCAGAAAATGATAAAGGTTAGGAATGTTAGGATAGAACAGCATATTTTGTCTGCACATGCGCACTTCCATTTTCAAACTAGATAAGAGTGAAAAATGAGCCTACTCTTATTTTATTCCTAATTTCTTATTTTATTCCAGCAGGCGTATGTACATTTCCATTTGAATTACGTAAGTTCAACTTTTTCCATACCACTGAGGCAAATACCAAATTTCTTCCTACCAATGAATTATGAGCTGATGCTCGAAAAAACTGAAGTGTATGATGCTTTATCAATATCATTTTTTATTTTCGTTTGATCTCTGAAAATTTTTGTATATACATGTTTGCTGAAATGTATATATTTCCGATATCTAATGGAAATGCCACGAGATGTATAGATATGTATGTATATATATATATATATATATATATATATCTGAAGATTGTGGTTCTGGAATCCTGGTATTTATATATTTGGAGGAGCTTTCTTAGGTTATTGGATTCTGGGTAGAATATATCTAATATTTCAGTTCATTAAGTTTTTTTTTGAATTTTTCGAATGCTTTGTTTTTATGTGACATATATGATCAATACCATAATATAACACAACACAAGATAAATAACAAAGTTATAAGTTTTTTTACTACTTATTTCATTACTTACACAAAAAATTAGGAATTTTATTCCATGAGTTATCATTTATATTCTTCTTCAAACACATTTGAGTTTTCCGGGATAACCTTGGAAAATGAATACGAAATCTTAGATTCAACATAACCCTGTCATTTTCCAATGAAAAATCCTGGAAAGTACGACTACAAAATCGATAGATCTTACCCCCGACCATCCTTTGGGAAGGAATCCCTTGTGCTTGGTCCAGTTATCAGTGTTGACGTAGAAAAGTCCGGCTGTCATGACGAATACCCACACCGCTAGATTGATCACATTCAGGATATTGTTGAAGATAAGAGACTTCTTGACTCCGGCAGCAAGAAGGAGCATCATCAGGAGGGTGATCACGAAGGCAAGGAAGTCTGGATCTCTACCTGAAACAAATTCAATGAAATTATGAATTCAGTTTTCATTTACTTCAATGGAATTGAATCAGAGATGTGGGATCTTCATAACAGAAAGATGCACTTCAGTGGACAAATTTTATCGTATGGAAAAAACAAGTAATCATGTTGAAATCCAAGAGAGAAATTCAATGGGTATAGAAATTGTTGATGATTCCAGTAAAAATGGGGGCCACCAGAAGTCAAAGAAAGAGGAGCGGATAAGTACCTGAATATTGAGAAAAATTAAATTATAGCTCCAAACATTGGATATTATCCATTGTTGTGGATTTCAAAAAGTAGTTACAATATGGTTTTTCCAATCGAAATAATGGATTATACAAGAGATATGGGACATTTTAAGTTACAATTCTCTTCCTCATGTATAATTCATAGTTATAATATTGTGATTCACATTACGCCACTTCCATAAATGAAAGATTGCCCATTTTTCTTCGAACCCTACGACACAACAATACAAAGTTTCAGGAAATAAAAACAAATTCCTGCAAAGTTAAAATATTCAGAGACTACTGTTTCTGAAACTATGCGATTTTGTACAAATGAGTCTAGGCGGTTACCAAGGGATCTTCTTATCAGATATACCAAATTTTCCATGGGGGAGCTGGCACGAATTAGGGAGAAGATATCGCAACTCTTGAAATATACCCTTGTGAGATGCTGTGAAGATTAAACGCCACTGATATGCTCAAGGATTTAGGATGGGAACGGTTATTTTCGGGATCGTAGCCTACAACCTTCAGTCTCGATTTATCCGAGAGTGAGAATTACTTTTGAGTGATTGAATGTTTTCGCAGAAAATGTCGAATTGATCATTGATATATTATGAAATCAAAACTTGTGAATTATCGATTTTTGTATTTTTGGATACGCTAACTTTTCAAGAAAATGACATGGGACTTTTTTTACTGAGTACTATTATTTTTCGTGGAAAAATCTTTTATCAACAATAACAATACAATAGTATCTACAGAAGAGGACACATATAGTTTTCCAATAGTCTAGATATAAATAAATACCGAAATGAAACTGTTCTCATATAATATTATATAATAATGAATTTATTCAGTATTAAGTATAAGTACAGTATTGGCGACAATTTGAACAGTCTGAACAAATTCAGTTAACCCACAAAGGAGAACCTGTGCGTGGGTATTTCTGATATATTCACAATATTCACATTGTATAATATAAAATATAAAATGGTTTTGACAACTAAAATATATAATATGTAGAAATTGGAAAATATAATGTAAAGTAAAGTATAAGAATGTGATTATTTTTCAATAAGATTTGAAAGTATTAAAATGTGAAATATTTGAATGAGAAATGTTGAATGTGAAGTGTTAAAATATGAAATGTTGGAAAGTATAAATGTACAATAAACTTATATCTAATTATCTTTACAGAATTGTTCAATAGTTATTGTAATTCGAATTATTTTTTGAGTCAATCATGTTCTGTATTTCAATCCGGGGTTTTTTCATAAGCCATGCCTTTAGTTTTGACTTGAGCAGGGATGTGGAATTGAGTGTTTTCAGCTGTCTCGGTAATGAATAAAAAATTTCAGGTGCAAGATATATGTGGCTCCCATGCCCTATTGTCTTCAACATACGACGTACGTTTTCTTTACGTCCGGTTGAGTGATTGTGCTCGACATATTTAACTTTGGCTAAATTTCTGTTTCAATGTGTCAAAAGAGCTAAAACAACTATTTGATGGATATCCATCACTCCTGCATTCCTGTACAGTTCATCACTCAAATATCTGAAGTCCTTTCCCATAATTATTTTCAGGATCCATTTTTGTATTGTGATCAGATGCCTCATGTGAAAGTTTGTTGCCCCACCCCATGCTATGATCCCATAGTGGATTTCGGTTTGTATCAGAGCATAATACATTATTTTCAGATGTTTTGTTTCGAAGAATTTTTTAGGTATCGAAATTTTGCTAAATATCTTATTTTTTTAATATGTTATTCATATGAACATTCCATTCCAGATTACTGTCTAGGTAAATTCCCAAAAATGTTACTGTTTTGTCGCATCCTATTTACAGCATCTTACTTTGATGGTAGATTTTTTTTTATATCGGCACAGAAAGTGGAAAACACGGTGGAAAATAAAGAGGTACTAATAGAGGCATTTCTAGATATAGAAGGAGCTTTCAATAACACCTCTATAGCCTCAATCACCAGGTCTCTTAGACGGAGAGGAATCGAGGATCCTTGCGTGACCTGAATAGACTCAATGCTAAGAAACAAGATGATACATACAACCCTAATGGAAGAGACTGTAGTGGCCCGGGCAGCCAGAGGATGCCCGCAGGGGGTGAGTTCTTTCTCCAGTCCTGTGGAATCTGGTCATGGACAGTCTACTGGGGTCCCTGAAAGAAAAAGATCACAAAACCCTTGAATACGCTGACGACATTGTTGTCTTAGAACATGGGAGATTCAACACCACGGATAGGGATCGCATGGAAGAGGCCCTTTACTTGGTAACCAGATGGACGGACTTCGAGGTATTGAACATCAACCCTTTAAAAGGCCATCATAGTAACAATTACTCGAAAATGCGAAAGACCACATCAATTATGGCAAGACGCTCGTTTGGTGAGAAACCACACATGGTACAATGGTTGTACAACATGGTGGTGAAACCGGCCATATCATATGCCTCCCTAGTGTGGTGGACAAAGACACAGCAAAGGAGTGCGAAAGCAAAACTGCGCAAGGTGCAAAGACTTGCCTGTGTAGGCATTACATGATATCAATGGCCACCTCAGCCATGGAGACACTGCTAGAATGCCTCCCCTCCACCTGGTGATACAGGTTGAGGCAAGGCTAGGTGCCTTCAGACTAAGAAACACACTGGGCAACATAAACGTTGGAACAGGACACATATAGCATGGTACCCAGAGACGTGCTTCATTTGAGAAGTCATATAGGGTATCTATACCAGACAGAACTGTATGGAACCACACAGAACTCAACACCATTCTACAGGGCAAGATCTGGTACACAGACGGATCAAAGATGGAGAATGGTGCGGGAGCAGAAGTGTATTCTAGTAACCCAAGAACCGAATGTAGCTACTCACTGGGTTCTCACACCTCTGTATTCCAAGCAGAGGTCCACGCAATCCTTCAATGTGTGAAGGAAAACAATAGGAGAGCAATGGTGGAGAAACAGATCCACATTCTCTCAGACAGTGTGGAGGCATTGAAGGCTCTAAGTAGCCAGGAAGTGACGTCCCAGCTGGTATGGACCTGCAAATAGGAACTGACAATTCTAGCAGAACAAAACTGCGTCAAGCTGATTTGGGTGCCGGGGCATCAGAGATTTGCAGGCAATGAAAAAGACGACGAACTCGCTGGAACGAACCAGGTCCAGGACAGACCCTCGGGATACCGAAGCGCACGGCACGAGCGTCAGTAGAAGACTGGATCCAGGAAAAACACAAACAACACTGGAATAACATCCTCGGAAACAGACACGGAAAAAAAAACAGCAGACCTGCTAACTCTGATCAGGGAACAACCGAAAATTGTTACGGGGCTAATGACTGGATATGCGCCAGTAAAAGAGCACCTTGATGGAATGGGAATGTTCACTGGCGACCTAACATGCAGATTGTGCGGTGAGGAACCAGAAACAGTATCACACATACTGTGCAACTGCGGGGCTTTGGACCGCAGAAGACAGTCCGTTTTCGTGCAATCAATAGGTGAACCGAAACTGTACAGTACACATCCAGCAAAGGACATGTAGGGCACGGAATGGGTGCTGTAGAAGGGAACAACAGGCAAGATATAAAGGGCCAGAAGGCACAAGTGCCGTCGGAGCCTACTGGGTGGAGGGCAGACGAGCCTACTGGGTGGAGTTTTCAGTGGGTAACCCAGAGGAAAGGGGACATAGGAACCCGAAAACTCAAAGTGCGATTCCCACACTACCGTAAGGTGTCGTCCATTAAGGATTTTGCCATAAAAAAAAATCATATAACATTTTCGGAAAGAGGAAAGCCTAATAGTGCTATAACAAATAATTTTTTGTATTGTTTATCCTTCTGATATACTAATAATTCGAAAAAATAATTATAGTACTTATGTTGATATGAAACAAATACTAATTGCATAAAATCGATATTGTTTCGGAAAGAACAGTGAGATTCTCAGCTATACGTTTTCCGAACTGAACAGAATACACATCCTAATTGATTTTCACTTTATTATGTTCACAAAACCACGACATGAATGCCTACTTCACTTTCCAACTGAATAGCATAAGTCCGTCGAAAAATGAATAGTTTGAAAATGTACTCGATATGATGAAATGTCATGCTCGAACTCTAAATAAAATAATTGAGATATGTCTGAATAGTATGAGCTATCCTCTGTTTCTTAAAAAGTGCTAATAGTCGATCTTGAATTTTCGAACCATATAATGAACCTTGGTATGTTTCGGAAATATGAATACAGTGCATTTGGGAAATATTTTCAGTATTTTATCAGTATTTCCGATAATCGAGTGCTTTCAGGATAATTGAAGATAGAAATTATGGTGTTTGGTGATCCACAAATATGTTCTTCAAATGGTTTGCTGGGTATTAGGATCAATGTTATTGAAGAAACACTATCGCTTTCTCGCCAATGTTTTGAACTTTATTAAATTTATAATCAGGGCTCTGTAACAATGAGTTTTCCTCTACAAATCTTCTTCAGAAAAGTTGAATACGGTGAAATAATAGAAAACATATAATAAGAAAAATTCCCACAAAATATTGAAACATTTCCAGAGGTTTAGAATATAAAAATGTTTTCGATTATGAAATTAAACAAGACTCAACAAAAATTAGTTTTTCCGAATGGATACAGTGAAACAATAATAAATAAAAAACAAACATTCTAGATACGCTGTAAATCTATGTGATTCTTTTTATGTTGTTGGAAAAAAATTATTGAGTGATAACAATACTTATCAAATGCTAAATGAAGACACAAATACTAAAATACAAAACAACAGGTTGGTGAAAGAATTTTTCGAAAACAACTATATTGGCGAAAAATATGCAAAATACTTCAGAACTGAGAATGGCGTGTTTCACCGAAAATACAGAAGGATTATTCCTTTGAGACCTATTGTCAGTTTTATAGGCTGCCCATTCTTTGAACTAGTCAAATGAGTTAGTGAAATATTAAAACAAGGCTTTGAAAAGGACGAACACCATGTCAATGATTCTATTGAATTCTCCAATTTTATTCGGTATAAAACAATTCCGGATAATTATATTCTCATTTCACTAAACGTCATATCTCTATTCACTAACATTCCCGTTAACCTCACAGTGGAAATAATTGAAAAACGTTGGAGCAAAATTTCTGAATTTATAACATTACCCTTAGACATTTTCATCAAAACTTCTGAATTCTGTATTGATTCCAGTTATTGCAATCATAATGGATTTTTCTACAATTAATTATAGGGTTTAAGTATGGGCAACTGTATGTCACCAATTCGCTTCGATATCGTTTTGTCAGATTTACAAAAGCAATGCTTAAAAATACTATCTTTTCCAGTCCCTTTCCTTAAGAGGTATGTGGACGATATTTTCACCGCGACAAAAAATATGAAATTCCTGAGGTCTTCCACAGTTTTTACCCGAAACTAAAATTCACTTCAGAAGAAGAAAACAACCAAACTTCAACCTTTCTAGACACAAAAGTCATTGAAACCCCAAACAACGTCTTGAAAGTAGATTGGTATCATAAACTAATATTCTCAGAGATATTTCTAATTATCACTCACAAAACAATTTCCAAAATAAACTAAATAACATAAGAAATCTAAAACCTAGAGCAGTCAACATCTCAAACCCGGAATTACCCTTCATCTTTGATAATAAAATTCTTCAAGATGACAAGCCATCTAACATAACTAACAATAAAATAATAAAATATAACAAAATACCTTATTTAAGAAATGTCTCTGAAAGACTTGCAAGTATTTTGAAAGCAGAACAATCTAGAATTGCATTCTCAAACGACAAAACTGTTGGAAAAAGATCTTTCCACGTCAAAAAGAAAAAACTCCCACTGATCTACAATCAAATGTTGTATACAAAATTAATTATAAGAATTTCACAAAATGCTATGTGAGTCAAACAGGACGTTATTTAAAAAAACGAATATCTGAACATGACAGGGACACAAGAAGACTGATCTTAAATAATCCTACAGCCCTATTTGAACACACTAGAGAAAATGGCCATTCTTTTCATTTAAAAAATTCAACCATTCTTGATCAAAAATCATCTTTGTCTAAAATACTTCTCAGGGAATTGATACAAATTCTTCACCAAGATAGTGTAAATACCAGAAGAGATATAGGAGGATTGAACACAGCATATTTCAATCTTGTAAGTCAGCTACCGATATGATTCGTTATCAGTATAGGTTTTTGAACCACCACTCCTTTTTTTTTCAACAACATAAAAAAAATCACAGCCACTCGCGAGATTTCAACTCCGTTCTCGTTTGTCTCGAGCTAAATGTGGAATTTGTGGTGCCGTAAATATCTTTCCACCAATGTCATGGAGAAATATATCACTGTCAAATTTATTAGCAGAGGAAATCGCCTTAGCATTGCCAGAATTCAATTTCGATATATTTGTTTACGGATAAAATCATCTTCATAATATCTGTCAGGTTTAGTTCAATACTCTTCGTTGATGAATATAAAAAGTAATTGAAACAGATAGTTTTTTCTTTGCCATAGTGAATCATGAACAATGGACGAACATTTGACCATTCAATTTGCGAAGTGAGTTAACTCTCTGAGCAATCCATATCCATATCACGTAGTTAATTTTGATCTATTGAATTATTTTCATTATGATGGAACTTGTGAGCCAAAGTGGCAATCTCTTCCTAGAATGAATGAAAAATAAATTTTTCACGCCATTACATAAATATCCATTCTCCTTGGGAAATACATCAAACACCAGTGATATAATGGTGTTAGTATTATGACAGAAGTTGAATTCAACGATACTTCAAATTGTTGAGAATCTGGCGAAGGAACTAATGTTTCACTTTCTGGCGAAAGCGTACACAAACCAGTAGAACTTTATAAATAAAATACTTTAAGCAGGGTTTCTTGACACCTTCTGGCGCTATATATATATATAGGACTTTTCTCTGAGGGCTATGTCCATTAAATTCCTTCCATTTTGTTTTTAACAGTACCCTCGATATTACTCCCTTTCATATATATATATATATATTTCTTGACACCTTCTGGCTATATATATATATATATATATATATATATATATATATATATATAGCCAGAAGGTGTCAAGAATATATATATATATATATATATATATATATATATATATATATATATATATATATATATATATATATATATATATGAAAGGGAGTAATATCGAGGGGACTGTTAAAAACAAAATGGAAGGAATTTAATGGACATAGCCCTCAGAGAAAAGTGCTACCGTAGACATGTGTTTCGGGCTCTCGGCCCTCATCAGTACGGTGGAGAAGTGCAAGGATGAACAACACTTGGTAGAAAACGACAAATCAACGGAGTCAACAAACAGAAGCCAGCCGCTCATTTGTGATTTCGGTCAGCAGACCCTGAATTCCAGGGCAACAACCAACGTCACCACGGAGGCAGCTATAGCTACCTGCGTGACATCCGAGTCCAGGAATATAAATATGAAAGGGAGTAATATCGAGGGGACTGTTAAAAACAAAATGGAAGGAATTTAATGGACATAGCCCTCAGAGAAAAGTGCTAACCGTAGACACGTGTTTCGGGCTCTCGGCCCTCATCAGTACGGTGGAGAAGTGCAAGGATGAACAACACTTGGTAGAAAACGACAAATCAACGGAGTCAACAAACAGAAGCCAGCCGCTCATTTGTGACCGAAATCACATGTATATATATATATATATATATATATATATATATATATATATATATATATATATATATAGTGTCCGCCAAAATCTTGGAACCTTATTGGATTTTTTTTTATTGATAGTTTCTCAGAAAATTTCATTTTTCATAAAAGTTGGTGGATTCAATTAACCTAAATACGCGTATAGACGTTATTATCAGTGGCGTGCGGATAAGCGGGAATCGGCCGATATTCTAAATTCACTATGGAGTAAAGTGACATTACTATGGAAAATATCGAAATATATTATTTAAAAAAGTTGTAAGCAATTAAAAGATATTTTTGTAATGAAGATTGGCCTCTTTCTCGAGGATCCTGGCTTTATTTCTTTATCTTTCCATTAAAGTTTTTTTGAACTAATTTTCAAGATTTTGTTAGATCAGTTGATTGCTTTGACAGACAATTCATGTAATTTACTATGCAAAAATTATTGTCGATATTTCCCATCAAAAATTGAGGCCAACTCACTAAGCAGTTATTGAAATTAGTAATTGGTAGACCGAAGTGGATAACTGAGAATATCTTTTAATTGCAAACAACATTTTTCGATATTTTCCTTTGTTATGTCACTTTACTCTATAGTGAATTTAGAATATCGGCCTAGTCCCGCCTAGCTGCACGCCACTGATAACAACGGCAATGCTCGTATTTAGTCTTATTAAATGCACAAACTTTTATGAAGAATGAAATTTATATATATATATTATATATATATATATATATATATATATATTATATATATTATATATATATATATATATATATATATATATATATATATATATATATATATATACAACAGAATTCCCGTGGTTCATTGCTCCTCAATGTATCACTATTTCGATTTCTTATATTTTTTTGTCAAAGGGACCATCCAAGACCACCTTACAAAATAATTTTCATTCATACAAGGTGCATCATTGATGCGTGGCTAACCAAAGTTGTTGTTTTTCAAAAGAAACACCCGGTATATTTTCATATATTCCGATCGACTGTTCCATCGGCTGCTCAACGATTTTTTCAATTTTGAATTCCGTGGCGGCGTTGCCGAGTTATTCAAAATAAATCTATTTTGTAGACTTCTTTTCGAAATTGGGGAATCGTTGGTTGATATGATGATGTTCTTTGTGAATATCAAGAATTTGGAATACATTGTTCAGGATGTTCGAACAACACAATTTTCCATTTTCAAACATCGGTATTTTGATTTTTTCTAATGGAACACTTTGTATATTTTTATTCAAATCAACTCCTTATTAATGACTCCACTCTTTTCAGCCCTGTCGTCATGTACCTTGAACAACCTGTTTTCGAGATATTCTGGTTTATAGGAATTGTTCAATATCAAATCAACAATTCTATAGATTTTTTTATCTACATGTTTGTTCATAGAAAATACTTATACTGAATGATGTTTCAATCATTTCTTTCCATCTTCAGAAGCATTCTTGGCAACTCTTGAATAACAAGCCTAGCAAAAGAAATTTTTAAATGTAACTATTTTCTCTAATTTAGTTATCCATGACTACCGCTGAAAAAATGACTAACGGAATTTGTAAATAGAGGTAACTCTCAAACTACAATCCAGTTGTGTTAAAAATTATTGTGGCATCATGAATTATCGTTTAGGGGACTTGGTTAAAATGGTGTCTGCTTTTGGGGAAAGTGATGGCGATTGCTTACTGTCATCTAGATTATACGAACAAAAGTTTCCTGAAGGAAGACATCCAGACCAGCGAGCATTTCGAGACCTCAAAATAAGATTTGAGGAAACCGGAAAAGTATTTTACTAAAAGTTTGAACGTGCTTGTCCTGTAACGAATGATGAAAATACTCTTGATATTGCATTGCATATTACCGAGAATCCCCATGTGAGTACACGTATTTTGAGTAGGGAGCTGGGAATATCTCAAAGTAGTGTTTCTCGGATCGTGAGAAAATGCAATTACCATCCATATCACATACAGTCAATACAGGAGCTGACTGAAAAAGATTTTCCAAAGCGAATGCTTTTTTTTCCAATGGGGTGTAGATAAAATCAACCAAGAACCTGATTTTTTTGAGTATGTTCTATTTTCGGACGAAGCCACGTTTCACAACAATGTGAATCGGCATAATATGCACCATTATGCAACTGAAAATCCACATTTTGTAAGATATGTCAATCACCAACAACGTTGGTCACTGAATGTTTGGAGAGGTTCATTGGACGGCGTGTAATTGGGCCCCTTTTTTTTTCAACGGTCATCGCAATGGAAGAAAATATCTAAGATTTCTGCGAATTAGATGATATTCTATTGGCAATAAGGCATATAATTTGGCAACAACAAGATGGCGCGCATGCACATTACCACACTGATGTGCGGGAATACATTGATAATGAATTCCGTGAAAAATGGAGGAGGGCCAGCTCAGTGGCCTCCAAGGTCACCGGACCTTACAAAAATTGTTTTTTTTCTATGGGGATACAATAAATGGGTTGTCTATCGAACTCCTCCTACAACTCCTGAAAATATGAAAGCAATACTACTTTCAGGGAAATTTCAGAGGACATCCTGGCACATGTGGATACTTATTTCCGAAACAGATTGAGAGTGTGTATTGGTGAAAATGGCAGGCACATTGAACATTTGCTGCAATAATTATTGTTATTTTCCGTAAGATTCGAATAAATATGATTTTTATGCAAAGTTTAATTCCAAATATGATACCAAAGGCGAACATTGTCAATATTTTCTGTGGAAAAGTATCCATCTTTGGGATGTAGACTATCTCGGAAACGAGTTGTTTTTGGTACATGACATGGTGAATAAAAAGTGTAGAGTTATTGAAAATGAGTTGATTTAAATGAAAATATACAGGGTGTTCCATTTGAAAAAATCAAAATACCGATGTTTGAAAATGGCTAAGTTTGTGTTGTTGTATCGAACATCCTGTACAATTTATTCCAAATTATTGGTATTCTCAATGAACATCATCATATCGACCAACGATTTCCCAATTATCTTTACTAAATATTTCGAAATGTGAAATGGGTAATTTTTCGAAAAGAAGTCTACAAAACAGATTTTATTCAAATAACTTGGCAACGCCGCAACATAATTCAAAATTGAAAAAATCGTTGAGCACCCAATGGAACAGCCGATCGGAATATATCAAAATATACCGGGTGTTTCATTTGAAAAAGAACAACTTTGGTTAGCCACGCACCAATGATGCACTCTGTATGAATGGAGGTGGTCTTAGATGGCCCCTTTGACAAAAAAAATATAAGAAATCGAAATAGTGATACATTAAGGAGCAATGAACCACGGGAATCCTGTTGACTCACCCTGTATATATATATATATATATATATATATATATATATATATATATAAATATATATATATATATATATATATATATCTAATCTGAATGAATCTAGATTCTTTGTAAGCGCAAAACGTGAGAATGGCTGGACAGATTTGGCTATTTTTTTGTTCGTAAAATCTCGAGGATGATGGATACGGGAAAAAAATTTGGAAAGTAGCCCAGAAAGTGGAAAGTTCGGGTATATAAGTGATTTGGCGAGAAAAAAAGTCGAGTCATTCATTATCAAATAGGAAATAGCTCAGCGGTTACACTGTCACCTACCAAGAAGGTCACAGGAACGAATCCCGGTAAGGTTAACATTTTTTTATGTTCGTAATACTCCGAATGAGGTTTTTAGGAAAATTCCTTGTCCTGGAATATAGAATATATGAAAGAAATAGAAATAATAGTCAGTAAAATCCTTATATCATAGTGGCGACGAGAATGATGAAGACTTTAGATATATTACTTTATTCCTCAGTCCATATTAAGCTGTAGGTGCCAGATGTGTCAGGCTTACTCAGAGTATGCCGAATGGCAGCAGCCGAAATCGTGAGTTCGATCCTGGGACTTCTCATTGGTTCACAGAAAAAAAAAGGAACAATAACTTCATTGCAAACTCTCCAACAGATACAGCTGGAGAAAAGAACTACATTGTTGAACCTTTGAATTTCAGTATGAATTATTTCAAGTTGAGCTTGTGTTTGCAGCTTGGTACAAATATAAAAACACATGGAAAATCTCAAATGAAACACCAAAATAATAGACCTCCCCTGTTATGTGGACACTTGACGGTGTTAATCAGTGGGACCAACAATACATGTTGATATGTTAGATCTTTCGGTTTATCATTTCATTAACATCTTGTATTTTTACTCACCTAAAGATTTTCCGATACTATCGTGTATCGCGGAACTGATGGCACCATTCGCCAGAGCGTCGAAACAGGCACTCAAAGCACACGCGCACGCACTAGTGCCTATCAGGTACTCTAGAATCATGTTCCAGCCTATCACGAAGGCTATGAACTCCCCCACTGTGACGTAGGAATACATATATGCTGATCCCGTCGTATGCGGGACCCTGACACCGAATTCTGCATAACAGGCACCTGAAACAAAAGAATATTAATGTATTGAGGAAAATCGTTAAGCATTACTGGGTTTTTGTAGTCTAGTGTTGATATCCACTCATGATGGCAGTGTGTCTACCAAACTAAAACACCTGGAAAAGTCAGGAAAACTTTGAAATCAATGCCAAGAGTCCATTAAAGTTGGGAAATCCCTTTTTTTTTTCTCAAGCTTCTAGAGCCGAATATGAAACTGTCAATTGCAAATCTTTTCCGAGTTTTCAATACACGCAAGATTGCCTTGGATTGTTCGGCAAACACTGTAGTATCTATGTTTGTCTAGGAGAAAATGAACCCTACGTGGTTCTTGGTAGAACGACATGAAGACGAGATATTCATGAAAATTGATACACGATATACCTTCTGATGTTCATGAAATACAAAAAACCTTTACTGTCCATGCCATATACTCACGAGCGCACATATATAACTCCATGTTCAAAGAATCAATTATCGGCTGGTTCGATATATATGGGAAAGGCAATAAAGCGGACCCAAATAACTTCAGAACCATCAATTTGATATCAGTATGTGTGAAACTGATGGAATGAATGATAATAGAAAATCTCCCAGCTTCCTTCCTATTCAACAGCATAACTCCATCAAATTCTTCATCCCTGTAGATCTTCCGCCACAAATCTCATGTGCTGTTTAGATCTATGGACGAAATGTTTTAAAAGCTTCTGACAAAGTTCAGAAGAACGAACTCCCCAAACTAGATCACTTCGGGATACGAGGGTTACTGCTGACATGGATTTTTATTGAAGAGATAGTCTCCAGTTACTAAGAGTGTTATATCGTGGCCTCTGAGTACCCCAGGGATCAGTTCTTGGTCACTTTTTCTCCGATATTCATCTGCCAACGACTACTGTGTTCCCCATATTGGCATCAACAATCCACTTTTAAACTATATCCTATCAAATTCTACAATTTCTTTTCAGAGCAACATCATGACCTAGAAAATAGCGGTGTCGTCAGCATAACCTTTGATATTTCCTCATGTGTGTGGAGTAAGTAGACTGTTCATGTAAATCACAAACATTATTGGTCCCAGAACTGTTTTTTGTGGAACTCCACATAGAACAGTTCTTCCGTCATATTTCTATTCACGACAACAAGTTGTTTCCGTGAGTGAAATAATTTCCAAGCATTACCTCTAATGCCAATATTTTCCAGGACGTTCAATAGCTGTGAATGATCTGAAGTATCGACCGCCTTAGCAAGGTCTAGAAACAGGCAAATCGATAGCCTGTCCACTTTTCCATCTCTTGTATATGTTGAAATATTTAATGACCTAAAGCACACGAACTTATTAGGTTATTGATAAACACTCATTTCTCACTTGTCAAAGTTTTTTTGTTTCCATAGCACACTTTTGATTTTTATAGTTTTTACCAAACAATGAGAATTCTGCGATGAGAATGGAAATGAATCTGAAATATTTAGTGAACCCTATTCGTTTCCAGAACTTGGAGATGTTTGCGAAATCGAAAAATGTATAATTATACATTTTTCGCTCTCTATAGTTATAGAGAGCGTTTCATCAGGAATTTCAAAGTTTAATAATAATAATAATAATAACAATGATCGTTTTTATTTATAGTAAGTGGGACATAATTCGTACATGAAATGTGATTCCTACTACTATCAAAGAACAGAGTTAGCGTTTACCCATGTGTTAGATGGGTGAGTACTTTCTTACACTCAATCAATATTCTAGTATGGTAATGGAGAATAGAAAAGAAAAGAGAAAAAGAAAGCTGAATTACAATATCTAGCAATATACCTATTTAATAATAGTATGTAAGTAATGATATGTTAGTATGTCAGATCACGTAGAATGGGGATAGACTGTACATGGATAATTATCGTATTTAAAAGTGTAGATATACAGCGAGAATACTTATAAATGTATATTATCCATCAACAGAAGTTTTTTCATTTTTTTCTTGAAGAGTCCAATGGAAGTATTTTTCAGATCATCTGGTACGTTATTGTACAGCCGTGATATCATGTAGGAAAATGAAGACTGATAGACAGAGGTTTTATGCAAAGGTGGTGTCAATTTGAACTTGAATCTGATGATAATGTTGTGGACGTCTGTTCGGAACGATACTTTTTCAAATAAGTATGGTGAAATATTATTTCGTTTCCTTAAACCAAAGATAAAACGAAGGCATAAATTTTGTACCAATTGCATGTTTATATCCGATTTGAGTAAGACTGGGCCGAAGACAACATCTGCGTGATTTAAGTTAGACAAGACTAGGGCTTCGCATAAGATGATTTTACTTCTATTGTCTAGAAATGATCTGTTGGAGTAGATGAGTTTCAGATTGCAAAATGCTCTTCTGATGACAGTATTCGCATGTTTCGGGTACCTCAGAGTGAAGTCCATAAATAAGCCTAGATTTCTAACGGTATCTATGAATGGAATGAGTTCGTTGTTGACTCGGAGGTTGATATGTGGTAAACACCTAATTCCGACGTCTTTGTTTCTGCTAAACAGTATGGCATTTGATTTTGAAGGATTGATCGAAAGACACAATTTGCTCGACATGTCGACTATAGCAGTCAGATCATCATTCATATGCTGAACCAAGAGGGCTTAGTTACTTTCCGTTGAGGGAAGATATAGTTGGACATCGTCTGCATAAAAATGACTACTGGAATAATGTAAAGTTCTGTGTAAATCAATAGTGTACAAAATGAAGAGTAACGGGCCTGAACTTGATCCTTGTGGTACCTTATTTTTTATGTGTACGAAATCAGACTGTTGGTTATCGAGTTTGACTGTTTGAAAACGATAGTATAGATAATTTCTGAATATTCATTTTGTCGAGTTCTCTGCATAGTGACTCACTGTCATTTCCACAATTTCTCGTTCTGAATTGGATAAACACCCTTTTTTAGCGAAGTATTGCATGTTTAGTTAGGTTCCAGAGATCTCTATAGTGGTTTAATTATGTTTCGAGTGAAGGTGCCTTCGTAATGCCTTTATTAATTAAAAATTGATTTATTCGTAAAATATTTATAACTTTCGTTTTGATAGTGAAATTGGAATTATGAATCTGATTTCGTTGAATTTTTTATCAACAGCATATCCGATGAGCGATATACCCCAATTTCCTCGTAATTTTTTGAAAAACATTTAGTGTATTAGAATTGTTATACATCCGATTTTCGATTCGAATCCATCAATGAATTCGTCGTGAAAATAATAATCTAGGGAATGTGTATGAATAAATTGATGATGTTTAGTGAGCGACAAGCTGATGCACTTGTTTCGCTTGAAAGAATGGGGGCGTGTTATTGTCAATGAAGAATTGCCCTGATCTGATTAGGTCGCTGCTGTCGTGAGGAAAACGAACACGAGCATGTATCTATTTAAAAATTCTCCCAGTGTCGACTGGTGCAGGTTTTAGTAATTAAATACTGATGCTACTCTATACTTTACGTTTTTATTGATACCTCTTTATATCAATCAAAATAAATATGACAATTATATTTCAAAATCAGAATTCAATCATTCTTACAATGGAACATGAATACAGGGTATATTCTTGAAAACTGCATTGCATCCAACACTCAGTTCATGCATTTGTAGAATGAACAGTGGAACATTAGTAATGGAGGAGACAAATGGAGTCTTGTTCTGCAATGATTACATATAGCTGCATAGGGTTCCTCTCGAGTTATATTTTCTCATCGTACACGTGGATACGAGTGATTTATTCAACACAAGCTGGGAGAGATGGAAATGTGTTCCGTAGTCACATTATGCTAATGAATCTCGAGGTAGAATGCGACAATTTATTTTTATAAGAAGTGCTTCTTTTATTCTCACAAAGAATCCGGTGGGAGTTTTGATGGTATTTTAGGGAAGGTAATTTGAAGGCGATCCGTGAACTGAATGAGTCTATTCGGATTTCTAATCAAAAATAATATTCACCCAATCCATTTTGGATGGACCGATGGTGCAACTATACTGGGAGAGGTAGATTTCAGACATTTTTATTCATTCTGAAATAGGCGGGGACATGAGATATTATTATCGTTTAAATATGCTTTAATAGTATATTACGTATCAAGTGTTGTAAAAAGCATATTACGCACGAATGAAAAAAATAATTCCATGCCAAAAAAGTCTGGACTACTTTTAATATCCTTATAGTGTTTTGTGACTTCACTGGTTATTATAGCTTGGAGTTTGGTTGAGAAGAGGTCAAATAACTGAAACTACTATGGATCTGTTGCCGACGTTTCAACTTTTATAAAGTCATTCTCAGGGCACTACATAAGGGATTGTGAATATTACAAGGGTGAATAGTAGATGATAGTACATGATAAATTACATGATAAAAACCTCAATAGAGGTATAAAGTAGAAACAACTTGTAGTGCCCTGAGGATGAATTTATAAAAGTTGAAACGTCGGCAACAGATCCATGGTGGTTTCAGTTAATTGACCTTTTCCCAACCAAACTCCAAGCTACTTTTAATATTTGCATTATTATTAGGTGTTGTAAATGATGATTGAACACGTCGATTTTTCATTTCAGTTGTCGTTTTTTATTGGTTTCATTTATACAGAGATATCTTAAAACTAGTTATGACAGGGTACTTCATTTCTTCAAATGGTCAGTGATCAACTTCTTCAATTTTCTTATCTCTCAGTTCCTGTTTTCGGCATGCACCACTTACGCCAATTATAAGAACAGTCTAAAAATAAAATTTACTGTAAGTGTGGAAAGTAGTATGAGTGGACATATTTTACCATCATATACAAGTACTGATTGTCAGGAGCCATTTAGAGGAAATTTCGAATATTTTTGGCCGTCAAAATTTTAGATGAAGCCATTTAATTTCCTTCTCATTAGCGCTATTAACTTGGAATAGGCTTCTATATTCATGTTGTTTTTTATGTTCAGAGTCGATCTACGCATCGAGTAAAAGGCTAGGTTTCATTTTTCCCGATAGGTGTTGAAAATATGCTACCAAAACATTTTCGGAGAATAAATTCACCTAATTTTTCAGTCTCCAATCCATGAATCTACTGTAACAATTTTTGTAGCGTTCGAGAGATTTACTTGGCAGTAAATCATTCGTTGCCATTTTTGCCATTGCCATGACGTTGGGAGGGGTTAAATTTTCGTTCTCACTATCACATGACATATTAAAAATGTAGGTATTCTTTTCTAAACAGTACGTATCTTATATTTGATAACTAGAACTCATTTGTCTTCAAAAAAAGTTTGTATTATTTTCTTTTTGACATTTGCTATGACTACGCTGTTGACGGGCGATTGCGCGATCATGACCTACTTGCGGAATTTTCAAATGTTCCGCTTACTTAAACGTATACATTTTGATATATTCAAACTGTTCGTTTTGTTTACGAAAACTATGCGATTTGTTTACCGTGCGTAATAAGCTATTTACTGAGGCTGTGTGTCATGAGTTTTTGCCTATTTTCTAGAGTGGTTTTAGGTAAAATACATAACGCATATATAAATGTACCCAGAAACCATATTTTTTTAGTCAAATTTCAATTACAGCAGTTCCCATTCGTTTTTGAAAATCAGCATATTTTGAAGCTTCTAATATTGGCGCTCTTTGTGACGTAAACGATCGAGCAGCCAATAGGCGTAATCGGGATGATTGTGACATTGAACGGCAATGTTGCCAAGTTTCTTAAACTATAAATGTCAGAACTAGAACACTATTCGCAAAGTCAAGATTTGAAAATATGGCAACGTTGCAAAATTGATTAAAACTGTCAACTGTGGGATTGGTTTATCGGGTGATTACGTCACAACATTTTGCAATGGCGATAAAAATTTGAATCTTGCCGACTTTAAGTTTTTTTTTAAGTTTTAGAAAGAAAAGAAGAAAATTACCAACAGAGTGTTTAAAAGCTGTAATTCAATGTCCAGCGTGGCTTTAGCCGGGGAAGTAGTTGTTTTCTGATAGACATTAACAAAAAATCCCTTCATTTTTATCGTGAATTTTTCAATGCACAAAAAATCTTTCATTCAATATTCAATTGAGAATGATTCCCTTTTCAACTGTAAAATTCATCAAAAATATTTAGAAAATTTCGTGTCTTCGCCCATTGCCATCAATCAAGCTAACAATTCATGTGTCACGGAAAATGGGATATATTTACTATGGAGAATACCAACAGCATTTCTATTTTTGTATGAACCTCAATTAAACTCCACGATCAAAAGTTGGAAAGGGATTCAAATCTCCATAAACACTTCCTGATATTTTCAGTTGTAATATCACAAGAGAGTGAGAATAAAGTGAAAATAATTCGACATATCCTGGATAACAAACTAGCTAATTCGCTCTGTGAATATAAAAAACAATATGAACTTAGAGCTGGTAAACGAATATAAGGTTTACAATAAAATGTTGGCAAAATTAATTTAAAAAAAATCCAATATCATGAGTCTCGAATAAATGAAAACAAAAATGATGTGAAACTGCTATGAGAAAAAAATTAACGATATGTAATAATAATAATAACAATTAAGGTCTTTATTATTTTTAAGTAATATACATAGAAGTGATTTTATTTTGATAGTTTAATGTTTAGCAACTCCTCCAGAATGAAGAAAACATTGTAGAAATATACAACGGTACCTACTCAAATATGCACTCAAGAAAAGGAATGCAAAAACTATTTTTTTTCAGTTCAGCATCGCGGACAGAAGTAATAAACGCAATCAAACAATTGAAATATGGATAATATTCTGGAGTTAACAATGTGAAAGCTGGAACCTTGAAATTGATAGCACATCAAATATCAAATCCACTTGTGAATATAATAAATCTACCGATAGAAACCAGACATTATCCGTCACATCTCAAGACATTGGTGTTCAACCCCCACACCCATACACAATAACGGAAATAAAATGGAAGTGAACTACAGACCGATCTCACTGCTCACCAATGTCAGCAAAATACTCGGAAGAATGATAAAATCCAGACTGACCAGCTACCTCCAAAAATATAATGTTTTGTTAGACATGCAATCTGAATTCAAAGAATGAATGTCAACACAAGATGCAATATCAGAGTTGACAAAATGTATCTACCAAAACCTTGATAGGAGCAAACCATGCCTCTCTGTATTCCTAGACCTTGCCAAAGCCTTCAACACCATCAGCCATCCTATTCTACTCGATAAACTTGAAAAAATTGGAATGAGAGAAAAAAGCCTGGATCTGTTAATATATCATTATTTCATCATCTGCTCATTTATTGAACGATGAAACTGCTCGATACCTTTCTAGATAGAAGAAATTGTAGATTCACATCAATAAAAATTTCATTGAATTGAAATACTGATAAAATGCCGATTGATCTGAATGAGAGCTTGATATTAAGTAGGTTGAGATTGAATCTGTGAATCCTTGATATTCTTCATCACCAGCAGGAAACACGTAATACACTACACGCTATCTTCAACGAGATTCTGCATCCACTATTTTGAAGGAAATGCAGCATAATCTCATCATTCTCCTGATATCTGGCGAGGTATTTGTTCAGTTAATTCAATCTTGGAATGGGTTATGGAAATTTTGTTCGGGAGAAAAAAGTAGGTCATGAAGTAGATGAGATTTTTAAATGGGATATTATCCTTGATGTATACTAGTAGTAGAGATTGGAGCCGTTGTGATACTGTTGTCAGGTTTTGTTTGTGTGTTCACTTTGGAACTATTTCAATTCAAATGAAACACATTCCCACTGATGAGTTCTTGTTTGATAGTTGACAATTCCAGGGAATATTGAGTATTGGTCTGGGTAACACCAACAACAAAAATAACATCGGGAAACTCTGATCATATTTTTCCCTGAACTCTGGAAAAAATAATTCCTCGAATTCCGCCCAGTAGAACACTTTTTCTTGTGAAAATTCAGTTCAAATTTCTCCACAATTTTCAGCATGAGCCCAAATGTATGAGAAAACTTCAAATCCTATAATCGTTGTAACTGGTGAAAGAATTTGATGAAACCGGATAGTCATTCATCACTGTCTGCTACAACAACCGACGCTTTTATTTCATAACTTTTCCAATTATCGTTTTCCCAGAGTTTTTCGTCATTATATTGGTACATGCGAGAAAATATTTCCTCGGGAAATTCTTTGCAAAAATGTTAATAGTTCCAGAAACTTTCCGGATTCGACGCTACCACAAGATGAAGGGCGATAATGCATTCCAACGGAAAAGTTTCTTTTCCAAATGTTGCCACGCTGTCTCATGGAAATATAGGTGGAGCATGAAGTAATATCCACATTCAAATCATTCTTAAGAGGCTACCATTGATGAAAAATGAATATGTTGGAATATATTAATTGGGGTTCCCCAAAGGAAAAAATTGAGGAAGAATATAAACCCATAAATGCCCATTTGAGGGAAATATGAACCCAATAATCCGATAAGCATAAGACACCAAGCAATTCTATTACAAACATGCCATACAGCTAGAAAAAAAATGAGCAGCAGAGTTGGATGAAGTTCCTTTTCCTATAAACATTCATTCGAAACTAATAATAATAATGAAAGTAATAATAATAATAATCATGAGCAGGATAGGTGAAATACCACCAGCAGTGACCTTGGTGAGGGGCTCCACCACTTAACCCAGCCAAGGATGCAAAATCGAACCAGCAACTCAAGCGCATCCGGGAGAAAAAAGTAAACTTTTTCTTTGGTGTCGAGCGTGGTCCTGCTAGGCTAACCCCCTCGAAGAATCTGAACTCCGGTTCCTAGAAAAAAGAGACAGAGCCCCCACAACCGACCTCATCGAGATGGAGGTCAACGGCAAGGTGGTGAGGCCCAAATCGACGGACAGCCTGATGGCGACCCACGAAATGGACAACGTTCTGAGTGGACAGGCGAAATGAGAGACGGCCTTCTGCGTTGTTATGAGAGTAGCGAGCCCACCCAAAGGGGATACATGACGCGAATACCGCACAAAATCTACGGGATTATGTATCCCACATTCGTGGTCGTGGCTATGTGAGGCCTTATTCTAGGCAGGTTAACGAAGTGGCCGAAAGGGCAGAAGTGCCAGGGGTCGAACCAGACGAAGAGATGGCAGGTATCTATATTCCATCATCAGAGGGTAACAGAACATGGGGGGTGCTCCGCACTTTGGAGCCCCTGAAGCCCCAAGACCTGGCTCGAGTGGGTGCGGAAATTCGTTAAGCGCTTCCAGAAGGGGCTGGTTAATCTACACCGCCATGTATGATGCTGCTCCTGTGCTTTCCCGTGACGATGAGCAGAATAACGCGTCTCCGACTAGAAAACATGAGCGACGCATACAGAAGATGGAAGCCAAAATCAAGTCGGCGAAACAACACACGTCTCGTATCCAATGTGTGATGGACTACGTAGTGGCCAATAGGCTATTGACGCTAACGGTGCGGCGAATTGCAGCTTGTTGTTTTCATCACCAGCTAATCCATGGATTATACTATTACATTTGTGTAATCTTCTTTCAGTTTCAAGGAGGCGCTGTTTCAAAGTTCCATTCTCGCCCTTCAGGCATTCAATTCTGGCCTTAAGCGTCACTGATGGTGGTTTTCAGCTGTGATATCTCTTTCTTAATTTCCTTGCCTTTTGCTATTGATTTCTAAAGGTCATCAATGGTTTTTGGCATGTCCTCTAAGTGTTAGGCAAGTCGAAATAATTGAAGGCAACTGCAGGGTCAGTACTAATCTTGTGCAATACAATATGTAATTTCCGAAAAATAAGTTTTGTTGTGTCAGTATACATTCCCAGAGTTTATTATTATTCTGGCGATATCAGTTCCTTCTTTGTATGAGTTCTTCTGTAGCCGCTTTTTATGTGTTTTGTTTTGGTGTCTCTGGTTGTATGACATCGAAGTTAGCACTATTCGTAACTCATCCTGATGATTACAATGACATGAACACACAACTTTTGATCACTACTCCCTAAGGTTCACTTTGATATAAATTTCAAATTTGTGAAGCTGTGATTTCCACGATAAATTTCAAGAGAACACAGAGAGGATGTGTAATTCAGCCGACCGATACAACTTATTCATATACCTACATAAAAATATGACAATGAAGTTAATTTAAAAAATTCAACTCTAAATTTTAATAATTCAATTCATCCTAGCAGATAGCCGAACAGTAGATATCCAATTTCGGCCGTCCTATATATAGCGGGTCATATGCGACAGGCGAGTCAATCAGAAGTCGGCATTCAGTCAGAAGATAGTCTTGGGAATATTGTTGAGCATTGTAATTGTGAACAAGTATTGATTGGTTAAATTATTCTATTGAGTTCTGTTTCAAAGTGGGATGAACGGATTGAAATCATCGGACTATTTTTGAACTCAGTTTCGTAACAATATCCTGGCAAAATCTCCACTCTCTACCCCACAGAAAAATGACAACAAGATACAGGGAACTTTCGAAACAATCTTAGGTTCGACAATGTTACCTTAACACCGTAGAAACGAACTGTAATAAAAAAAATTAACAAAAAATCAAACCGACGAAAAAATCAACTGAAAAGCAAAAAAAAATAAAACTTCTTAGTCTTGATGATAGTTGAGCTCCTAAACTAATGTGAGTAACTAATTTTGATTCGGCGCCAAACAAACAATTTTCGAAGATCATTATATTTCTTTGAGGAAGTAATAAAAACTTCGCTATGTATCTCCCTGCCATCATTTTACGCTTTACCTAATTCAATTGCTAGCGCCGACTCGAAATTGGTTACTCACATTAGTTTAGGAGCTCAATTATCATTAAGGTTTATTTTCTTTTTTTCTTTTCAGTTGATTTTTTCGTCGGTTTGATTTTTTGTTGAAAAGTTTTTATTTTTAATTTTTTTTTGGTTGAAATTTACCAATTACTACCTACTTTATTTCTGATTACTTCCAAAATACTTACTTACCTAGCTTACTTCAACTATTAACTGTTAAATAAAATGATTATCTACTTTAACTATTCATTGTTATATAATATAAATTTTTTTGAAAGTTCTGGTCAGTTGATTCAATCACTTTGTATATAATTATATCCTTTCATAGGATGTAATTATTGTGACGGATGTAGGAGGATCTGTCAATGTCAACTACATATGTGTGCCAATGTTCACAAGTGAAAGATCAATCATCCCCTATTTTTCTACCCATAGAGGTGAATTATTCTATTCCAAATTGGAATATGATCAACTATGAGGTATACCCTATCTAATGAAGAAAAAATCATCCAAATCGGAAAACCCACTACAAAGTTATGCCTGATAGAATCGGTTAACGGACCAAAATTCAAAGGGTGAACGATCAATATCCTCCATTTTGCTACCCTTAGGGATGGATTCTCAGGTTCAAATCCAAATGGGACCAACTTCGATGTACACTCTATCCAATAAAAAAAGAATGATTGAAATCGGACTCTTCTGTGAAAAGTTATGCGTGATCATACATAAAAAAAATAAGCGTCGAATAGAAAACCACCTCCTTTTTGGTTTCGTCGGTTGAAAATATATATAATGATGTTCGCTACTAACCGAAATGGTTGGTTGAAATATTTTTAGTTATTATGAGTATTTTCTTTCCATTCAACGCTGTTACTTCAGGTGATGTGTATAAAAAGTGGCAAAAGCTTTTAGTATAACTCCGTCTCCAACGAAATACATATACCTCTCCCAAAATCATAATGTAAGAGCATTCACTTCAGGTGTATCCACAGATCCCATTTTATTCAGTTTTCTCTGGTATTAATGTGAAAAGAATACACATTTGAGTTTCATTCCTAGGAAACTGAAAATTTACGTTACACTGCATTACCTCAAACTCGCTGAAGGATAATCATTTTCCTTCTGAAGCATGCACCGCTCTAAAATTAGTAGATCTCAAATGGTCATGAACCTGAATGATCTCTCTTCCATGAATAAAAGCTGCCAACATATTGATTCGATGAAGAAAAAATATCTACCGAATAAATACCGTTCGGAAGTTTTTGAAAGAAGAATCATGTATATGTATTGGGCGATATAGACATGGAGGATAAGAAACACAAATTTCAGGGCTGGTTCACTAAGATTCCCCATGAGGGACATAAAAAGCGACTTTATAATAGTATACCTAAAGAGATGTCACATATATCCTTTACCCAGATGAAAAAGGGGAGAAATAGTCCGAGGGGCCTATTCTCAAAGTTGCGACGAGTCCATCACTCATTGAATCAAGGGGTACTGTTAACCTTCAAACAACACTGCCTTGATATTGGCTGCGGAAAAGTCACTAGTACGGCAAGCGAGAGAAATCGCTGGAAACAAACAGTTCCCCAAGAAACCCCCCCTCTTGTTCCAGCCGACCGCTGATCAGGTGGAAAATTTCTGTAAGGAGATTTTCGAATATTCGCAGCCACTCAACATAGACACTCCAGTTTGGAGCCTTCTGTAGAAAATTTCAACAGCCTCATCACAACCGATAACTTTGGGAGAAGTTCGTAGAGCTCTACAGGGTTCGAAGAACTTTGCTGCTCCAGGCCCAGAAGGGTTGAGCAACATGTGACGATAAGAACTCCCCGGTACCCACCACCACTTAACCACAGTTTTCAATTCGTGGCTTAGTGGAGTGCAGCAGATTCCGGCTTGGTTTGTCGAGGGGCAAACCGTGCTAATCTCCAAAAACGTAGAATTGTCTGATCCCAAGAATTACACAACGATAACATACTTGAACACGTGCTATGAATTGTATACCCGCATTTTGTACAGGCGATCACTCCACGCGGTTGACACGATGTACGAACGGATATATGAGCAGAGAGGGTCGAAGAAAGATGTAGCTGGCTGCAAGGAGAACCTGCTAATCTATAGATGTATCACGCAGGACTCCGTGCAGTATATGCCTAACCTTTCGTTGGCCTGGATCGATTACTTCAAGGCATCTGTTGCAACATCGCATGAGTTGATCTGGCATTTGCTCAGATGCCTTGCGGTACCCGATTAAATAGTGAGATAATAATATAATAATAATAATAAGACGGTTATTCCGAAGGTGAAGTACATTACACTGCGAGAGTGCTATATAAATACATTACACTGCTGGAGTGATATATAATTAAAAAAATTAAAAATAAACGTAGTTAGGTCACGAAAGCATAGCTTGTGTGTGACAGAAGTACTAAGGTACTTGTGATGTTGATGAAGATATTATTATGATATGATATAGTGGGGTGAAGACATATGTATATAGAGAAATAAATAATGTACAAAAAGTTATATAAATATAAAAATAAAAAATTGAAAAATGAATTTTTTTTAACAAAAAATCAAACCGACGAAAAAACCAACTGAAAAACAAAAAATAAAATGAATCTTCTTAATTTAAATGATAATTGAGCTCCTAAACTAATGTGAGTAGCTAATATTAAGTCGGCGCCAAACAAACAATTATCGAAGATCAATATTACTTTGAAAGAAGTAATCAAAACGCAGCCGTGCATCTCGCTGCCATCATTTCACGCTTTACCTAATTCAATTGCTAGTTTGTTTGGCTCCGACTCAAAATCAGTTACTCACATTAGTTTAGGAGCTCAATTATCATTTAGAATAAGAAGATTTATTTTATTTTTTGCTTTCCAGTTGATTTTTTCGTCGGTTTAATTTTTTGTTAAAAGAGTTTCAATTTTTCAATTTTTTGTTGCTGAAATCTGCTAATTACTACCTACTTGATTTTTGATTACTTCCAAAATACTCACTTACCTAGCTCACTTCAACTATTAACTATCAAATAATATGATTTTCTATTTTAACTATTTATTGTTATATAATATAAATTAAGTTTTGAAAGTTCTGGTCAGTTGATTTCATCACTTTGTATATAATTCCATCCTTTCATAGAATGTAATCATTTTGACGGATGTAGGAGGGTCTGTCAATGTCAACTACATATGTGTGCCAAAGTTCACAAGTGAAAAATCAATCATCCCCTATTTACATACATACATACATAAAATCTGAAAGTTATAGACTAAAGTATGTATATCAGTGCGGGGTTCGGATAGGATCCATTTTTTCAGATCTCTCTTGAATCTATTTGTATTCTGCTTGTTTTATAGTTTGTCTGATATTAGGTTGTTAAGTTTTTGGCTGATATATCGGTGGCTTTTTTGGCCTATAGCTTCATTCATAAAACGAATCTTGTATTTATTCTCCTTATTTCTAGTATTATATTTGTGGTTATTTTTTAGTAGCTCATGTTGTGTTTTGTGGATCTTCATGTTGCTGAGATGAAAAAAGAGTTGTACGTGGTCGAATATTTCCGTTTGTTGGTGGAGCTCATCTGGAGGGTAAGTTCGTTTTTTATTGTATATTATTTTCAGTAAACGTTTTTGGGTTATAGATACTTTATTCATAATTGTCCTATTTGTTGATCCCCATGCTAATATACCATATGTAATATGTGATTTCACAAGGAAAAAGTATAAAGTTCTTAAGGATTTTTCATCGAGTGTGTCTCTTAGTATTTTGACGCGTTATATCAGGAATTGCATTTTTTTGATTAGGTAGTTTATATGGATATCCCATTTCAAGTTGTGATCTATAAAAATTCCTAGGTATTTTATATGAGAGACTGGTTTAATTTCAAATGCATTATCAATATTCAGGTTTTCCAACAGAGGGGAGTTCCTTATATTTGTGTAGATAGGTAGGTAATAAGTTTTTTTAAATTTATTGTTGAGAGTTTATGCGTAAACCAGTTATCAATGCTCAAAAGATCTTGTTCCACCTTTGCTTTCAGGGCAGCCCAAGAGTGGTGCTCGTAAAAGACAGCGGTGTCGTCGGCATACGTGAAGATTTTTACCGAAGTTGGTAATAGAAACAAGTCATTTAGATATATATTGAACAAAATTGGGCCCAAGATAGTACCTTGGGGTACACCGTATCCAATCTCTTTCAAATCACTTTGGAAATTGCCAATTCTTACACACTGACATCAACCATCCAGGTAGCTACAGAATATTTTTAATGCGACTCCTCTTATACCGATACATTGCACTCTGGAGGACTCGCTCCACCGTAACATTAGGTGAAGCCAAAGTCCAAACGGAACAAGTTATCTTCAGAGAGGTGTGTTCCAAGGAGATTTCCTCAGCCCCTCTCATTTTTTGCATCTCACTTATGCCATTATCGGTCGCACTCAGAAAAACCCAAGAGTTGTAACCATGGGTTTTTCTGAGTGCGACCGACCGACCGTGTGGAGACCGTCTATTTTATATGGATAACTTGGAGCTTTATGCCTCGGGTGAGGGAGATCTGCAACAATCTCTGCTATCGGTACGGAATTTGGGATGGACAATGTGCACTGATGTGTGAGGATTACAGAGAAGACGCGCAGCTGGTAGATGAAAGCCACTCCCAGACCCCCCCACAACCCACCAATCTGAAGAGGCCCAGGAACATGTGAATATTGACTGTTACATCCATCGAGGTAGCCAGAGATATTCGGCTGGCAGTGGTCGACAGATGCCATCCGGATGTTTTGTGCACCAGGAATAAGCAGACCTGGTACAAAACGCAAATGTGGAAGCATTCTATGGGACTCCATTAGGGAGCGGGAGTGCAGTACCACATTTCAAAAGAAGTTCTTCCAGCGAAGGAGTCCTATCGATGAAATGAAATGAAAGAACATTAAACTGGCTCAGGGAGATGATTGGTTCACTGGAAAGGCTCTGGGAGGAGGTCGAACCGATCATGGTCAATTCTGGGGACCTCCTCGTAGAACAGAAGGTGCTGGTTTCCTTCCCTGGGTCAGCGAACGAACTATTGGAGGTCAGCCGGAAACTTCAGATCCAAATTCGGGAACTGAAGACTCAGGATTGGACTCTGATGAGCCAAAACATCGGGGAGGAAGGGGGACAACTCCTGACCTTCTTGGTGGATGATGTTTTGTTCAGGACACTGAAGAGGATGCAATATTGAGCCCACTACGGGTTTGGAAGAGTACTCCTCAAGGTCTTGAATAAACAAGAAGAGGGGGGGACTGAGAGTCATCCAGATGCACGTTCAGCACTGTAAGGCTTCCACGGCAGGGGCCATGAGGGACTTCAAAGTGGCTTCTATTCAGGAACCATCGACCCGATAGGGTGGAATCAATGGTCCGGGAGGGAAAGTGGGGAGCTATTATACAGTGCGCGTCAAAATTATGGAACAAATTCGATATTTCGCAAGCCATGTACTTTTGACAAAAATCCTGAAAAAGGTCGACTTTAATTTTAAAATTCCGATTTTTTTATGTATATTCTTAAGAGGTTATGTCACTGGTTTTGACATGGTGACGTAATCGGTAATTTTTTTAAATTGGAATAGATGTCTTGTGATTCCTCATCTGAAAGGCGTTTCAATACTGCATTCAATGATAACAATTAATTAGATATTTTTTCACAGGGTAAACAAAAATTAATATTTTATTTCAATAAGAGAATAACTTCATATCCAACAAAATAGAACAGTTAAATAAGATGTTTGGAGTGCCATCCACCGGTCTCTTGACAATAAGCAAATCTACGGACACATTCCTCTTGCACATTGCGAATAACTTCCGGAGTAATTCTGTTAATTTCGATCCTAATTCGATTTACCAACTCTTGTAGATTTTGCGGCCTATTAACACAGACCTTCGATTTCAAATAACCCCACCAGAAAATATCCAGGGGCGTAAGATCTGGAGATCTTAGGGGCCACTCTATCGGTCCGCGTCTACCAATCCACCTCCTAGGAAAACAGTTATTCAAAAACTCGCGAACATCACGTGCATAGTGCGGGGGTGCACCATCTTGTTGCAACCAAATACTTTCATTTGGTGAGTTAGGATTGTTGGCGTTTGGAAAAATATATTTTTATTATTATTACATTATGATTATAAAATTCTTGTATTGTCATCGGTTCTTGATATGTGTGACAAATTTCAGATTATTCGGAAGATTGGAAGTGGGTGAATATTCACTTCCGAAATTTTATTACATTGTGAGTTATTTAGTTACAAGTGAAGATAATGAAAGCATGTTGAAAAATGCAAAATTTTACTTTTTTGAGCCAAGGCTCTAATCCCTCAGACTGCCCTGGCAGACTAGTGAGTCAGTGCTCTACTACACCAATGGATCCTTTCCAAATATTAATAGTTTAGCTATTTCCTAGTCCAAAATGGAAACAAAAGACAATCACAAATTAATGCCATAATAGGCAAGTTAGTGTCAAATAAATGTCAGCTGAAATATCAACAAATATTCTTCACACATTCTAAGTGAAAAGGTTCTAAAAGTAAACTATGGCTAGTTTAAGTGAATCCCAACGCATAGAAATTTCGATTTTTATTGGATGCGGAGATAGAACCAGAACTCAGCAAGAGCTATGCGACTTGTTCAATGCGAAGTTTCCAAATAGACCTATCAGTCGTTCAACAGTCAGTAACATTGAGGAAAAATTTAGAGAAACTGGTCATGTCAAATATATTCCGAATGCTGGACGTCCTGAAATAGAAGAAAACGTGAAACTTGATGTTCTATCTTATGTAGAGAATAATCCTCACAATACTCCACGACAAATTGCAGCAGACCTTGACATATCCCAAAGCTCTGTATTACGTATTCTAAAAGGAGGAAAGTACCATCCATACAAAGTACAGCTACATCAACAACTCAATGATGATGATCCCGATTGCCGTGTGGAGTTCTGTGAAATAATGCAGGATTTGTGTAACCGCCATCCACGTTTCATAAAACAAATTCTGTTTTCCGATGAGGCTACGTTTTGCCTAAATGGTCCAGTAAATCGTCAGAATTGCAGATATTGGAGTAGGGATAATCCTCACGGGATGATGGACGGGCATACTCAATACCCTCAGAAAGTCAATGTTTGGGCAGGGATAATAAACGACAGGATTATTGGCCCGTAGTTTTTCGAAGGAAATCTCACAGGGGAGCGTTACTTGGAATTTTTAAGAAATGAACTCATACCTAGCCTTGCCGATATTTTTCCAAACGCCAACAATCCTAACTCACTAAATGAAAGTATTTGGTTGCAACAAGATGGTGCACCCCCGCACTATGCACGTGATGTTCGCGAGGTTTTGAATAACTGTTTTCCTAGGAGGTGGATTGGTAGACGCGGACCGATAGAGTGGCCCCAAGATCTCAGATCTTACGCCCTGGATTTTTTCTTGTGGGGTTATTTGAAATCGAAGGTCTATGTAGATAGGCCGCAAAATCTACAAGAGTTGAAAAATCGAATTAGGATCGAAATTAACAGAATTACTCCGGAAGTTATTCGCAATGTGCAAGATGAATGTGTCCGTAGATTTGCTTATTGTCAAGAGACTGGTGGATGGCATTCCGAACATCTTATTTAACTGTTCTATTTTGTTGGATATAAAGTTATTCTCTTAGGCCCGGTATTTTCACCTCCGGTTATCCTAGGAATAAATTAACCAATGCTTAGAATGTGCTTTTGCTTTATCAATACACGTTAATAAAAGCATATTCTAACCGTTGGTTGATTTATTCATAGGATAACCAGAGGTGAAAATACCGGGCCTTATTGAAATAAAATATTAATTTTTGTTCACCCTGTAAAAAAATATCTAATTAATTATTATCATTAAATGCAGTATTGAAAGGCCTTTCAGATGAGGTATCACAAGACACCTATTCCAATTTAAAAAAATTACCGATTACGTCACCATGTCAAAACCAGTGACATAATCTCTTTAGAATATACATAAAAAAATCGGCATTTTAAAATAAAAATCGACTTATTTCAGGATTTTTGTCAAAAGTACATGGCTTGCGAAATATCGAATTTGTTCCATAATTTTGACGCGCACTGTATAGCAGATCCAGTTGGACCCTTGGACCTAACTAATTATTGAAATACTTTATTAAAATACCATATACTCTTCAGTAGCTAACTTCATATTTTTGTGTGCGCGTGCTGCTCCCAATTTTACTGTCAACTGAACGCGCCAAAAGAAGTATTACTTCAAAAATCCCGAGTCCAATAGAAAAAAGTCACATTCCACAAAATATTTAACGGAAATTGATGACGTTTTGATTAGGAATGGCTTGTTCATTTGTCATACATTGATTGCTTCTCTGATAGTCTATTAGAAAAAAAAATTAACCGATTTTTCCAAAAAACACCTAATACAGGGGTACCATGGAAAACAGAAGTTATGTAATCAATGAAAAACATGAACCGTAATTCACAGCGATACAGCTACTTTATGTTGTGAGCTTCTCGGAGAAAAACTCTCCAGCTGAAAGCAATAGGACACCAAACAATATATATATTTCGCCTACATTGATGTTATATCCAAACTAGACAATAGCCCTTTGTCCACAACTACGCAACACAATTACGCAGTACGGTCACCTTCCTCATATAAACCTTCGGATCCTACAAGCTAAGCAGGAGATAAGATGTTTACTCCAGAATGCCGGCACCAGCCAGAAGACCTTCGAGTCAGCATCTAGAAATCTATAAGGCCAGGAGACTTCGACTTCAGAGCTGATTCTAATTCAGACTTCGATTATTATCCACACTTCTATTCAAAGTCAGACAGACTTCAGTTCACTTGATTATATATTGTATTATTGTTATATCAGTAAAATATTGAAATAATAAAAATAATAAGTTCTTTTTTTAAAAAGACAAACGCACAAGCCACGATATAACATTGATATGAATAAGTAAATATAATAATATTTCAACAATTGAACAGCCACCATTTCAAAACTACATGACCGATTCGGCTAATCTTTGCACATATTCTCAGGATCTGGTGAAAAACTGTTTTGATTTTACTCTCATCCAAGAGGAACTGATCCTCCCATCCAATAATTTATCATTAATGTCTGTTCCATATTTGATTCAAAGAAATAAGATAAATGGAATGAAACGTGAGCGACACATATATCATGAGCATTATCGTGCAATTGATGACCTCATTTTCCTCTAAGTCTTCGCCGCAAATAAGTACATCCCTCAAATTCAGGCGCACTGAAATAGCTCATTAACAGCTCTTAATTGAACGTGGTTGCATCTCTGACCGCCTTTGTCATCTCTTTCACCATTATAAACCTAATTGTCATTCAAATTTAGGGCATGAAATACAATCGACCCACATGTTCGTTCCTTTGAAGGTTGATTGAATATTCATACCTGGGTTTTCTGAGGACTTTGTCCTCTAGAGTGAAGTGTTAATTTACGGACAATGAAAGGCTCGCATGAACACTCATTCTGGAAATATGATACCATACGAAATTTGAAAGGATGTAATTAAACATCCAGTTCACAAATAAACATATATCGTTCGATCAAGAATGATTGGAATTGCTTCAGAATTTGAATTCCATCAAGTGTGTGAAATTAATTTATATTGAGTGTTTGACGTCACATCTACCGTATTGACGGCAATCGTTGCAGCTTCCAGATATTCACGTCGAATGAAAATTAATAAAAAGCACGATTGAAATTTTACATTGTTTCGTCGAGGCGTTTTTTTATATCTCTAGTTCTAGTTACATAAGCACAACAAATCAAATAGGTTTCATACTGATGATGTTCAACTTACCAAATCTGACTTTCCACCTAACGCTCCCAATAAGTATGGAGAACAGACACTTCATGGATTTACATGCTTCAGAACAGATAAATGGGGTCCACAATAATAATAATAGTAAATTTGATCTGGTGTTAACAGCTACTGAAAACTGCAACTGACTTTCCATTGATATAAGGGATGAAAACCACCCTGCATTATTAATTGATATTGAACTAGATGAAAACTTTTTAACAAATGATTAAACCACTGAAAAATGAAACTGAAAAGCAATAAATAAAACGAACCGTTTTAGTCTCAATAACTGAGCTCCTGAACTCACCTCCCCGAACGGGTACACACGTGAGGGCACACGTTGCGTCTTTGCGAGTGGTCGTGCGGAGAGCGCATTTTTGGAATGTTATTGTTTATGGCTGTAGATATCACGTTATATCTTTATGCTATTTTGTTTTGTTAATTTCTTTAAAGTAATATGATGATTTTCGTTGATTGTTTGTTTGGTGCCGACTCAAAATAAATTATTTACATTAGTTTGGGAGTTCAGTTATTGAGACAAAAAGGTTCATTTGATTTTTTGCTTTTCAGTTTCTTTTTTCATCGGTTCAATTTTTTTGTTAAAAAGTATTAATTTTTTAATTTTTTTGAGGCTAAAATCTAATAATTGCTACCTACTCAATTTGGATTACTTTTCAAATACTTACCTACCCACCTTACTTTAACTATTAAGTGTTATACAGTGCGTTCATAAAGTGTATAAACGCTCAATTATGTTGGGAGTTAAATGATATTTTTCCCACCACCTTACAAGATATGACGTCATCGTTGTACAGGAGATGGATCGCTCTTCCAGCAGACAACCTACATCAATTACTTTGTAAACGATGGTTTCTAGATGATAATCTCTTGATTGGGAGAATCAAAGGAAACATCTGTGTCGTTCCGAAGGAGATATGCTTCCAATTGGAAAAATACGATGGCACGGTCAATTGCACAGATATATTTCAGAATTTATCTATTGATTCTGAACTGGCAATCAATCATGTTTAGAAATTGTGTGTCAGGAAAAATGGGACATATTTTCAGTGAAAAACACAAACAGCATTTCTTTTTTTATATTAACCTTGAACTCTATGATCAAAAGCTAGGGAGAGATTCAAACCTCTCTGAGCGCTTTTTAATACATATATGTTATCTGTCTCAAATCGAAAGAAACAACTATAATCAAACGGGATTTCTTTCGGTACGATTAAACTAAATTGAATAACAGAAACAAACCCATGTGCGAAACGGAACGGAAATCACTAAAATATCCCCAGTACACCCCGTAAGGAGTGACGTCTTGTTCCAGATGTTCGATAACCGCCATTGGAAACTTCGAAAAATGGCCGTTAACGATGATGTCATGCTGCAAATATTCGATAACCGCCATTCGGCAGTCAGTCAGAAGATAGTCTTGGGTATATTGTTGAGCATTGTAATTGTGAACAAGTATTGTACTGTTGAAGTATACTATTGAGTTGTGTTTCAAAGTGGAATAAATGGATTGAATTTATAAGACTATTTTTAAACCCAGTACCGTAACATTTGGTGTCGGATGTGAGAATTTTTAGTTGGCCGAGCAAGAGAGACAACGGAGGATATGAAAACAAGAAGAGGAAATTCGTCGACAAAAAGATGAAGAACGACGTGAAAGAGAAAAACAAGAGGAAGATGAACGTCGACAGAACGGCGACAAAGAGAAAGACAGGAGGAGAAGGAACAACGACAACAACAGAAAGCACTTCATGAACAGATTATCCAGAAAACTGAAGAAAGAAATCAATTCAGTTTGGAAAACGATGGAAGGAATGAACGGAAAGATAACGAAAGAAGTTACTGCAGTACGAGATGAGGGAAAGAAATAAGTGTGTGTGTGGCACTCGAGAAAACAATGCAGCATGTAAAAGAACTAGAAGAAAAATCCGCTTCACTGAAGATCCAAGACCATCGTGACAGGGTTGCCACATCGCACAATTCCGTAAAGCCACCGACTTTTGATGGACAGTCACCATGGTCCCTATATCGGAAAAGTTTGAAGCTGCGGCAACGGCCAATGGATGGGACGATACAGAAAAGGTGACAGCACTTTTAGAGGCTTTGAGGGGACCTGCTTTGGCAATGTTACAGATCATCCCGGAAGACCCAAATCGCAAGTATAAAGATCGTATTGCTGCTTTAGAATTGAGAGACGGCAACCAACATCGAGAGCAGCTATATCGGGCACAGTTGAAAACACGTGTGCAGAAATAGGGTAAAAGTCTGCAGGAGTTCGGAGCAGACGTGCGAAGACTCATCCAGCTTGCCTACCCAGAAGCTCCGGAAGAATTCAAGGAACAATTGGTGGTGCAGGTATTCATTGATGGATCAAGGGACATTGAAATACGAAGGAATCTAAAGCTAGCAAGCTTCAAGAAATGCAGTGAAGCTCTAGTTTGTTTCTTGGAAGTGAAAGCGGCTTTGAACGCCCTCAAGGTCTGAAGTGAAAGCTGTATTTTTCGAAGAGCTCATTTAGATACACAAAGTGGCAGCATTAAGCAGAAGTTCAGTAAAATATTAGGAAAATTTAAGCCCAGGAAGAGCAGCGATAGTAACCAGGCGAGAGAATAACGCTTCAGATATGGTAGGAGCGGACATTTCAAGAGAGATTGTAGGGTGAGGGTACCACCACGATCTTCATCACGGGTAAACGTTGTAGACCACATGGCGTTTACCCATTAAAGTTGCCAACGGCATACGCAATCCCAGGTTTCTGGATAACGCATTGTCCTGGCTTCAGCAGAGATGTGGTAGGCTTGGGGCATGCCGAGCTGTGACCAGTCGAGTTCAGGAGCACAAGCTCACTGTTAAACTGGTACCGAGGGTAGAGGGGATCCCAGGGTGGCTCCCTGCCCCTCCGTGTGGTGTTGACCTCTCGGGGGTAGTGTTCGCTGGTGGGTCCTGACAGTGGACCCGTTACCCACTCATGTGAGAGCATACTTCAAGTAAAGGGTATTCAATCCCCCCTCCGCCTTACAGTTGGTGTGCTAACGCGCTCCAGAAAGTGGGAGGGCCGTACCAGTCCCGGAACATCGGACTGTAATGAAGGTCATAGGTGCGCACCAAATTGATTATAGCGCACCGACCTTGTCGTAGTGGTGGCATGAGGGGCGGGATTGTCCGGTCGTATGTAATCGAACGACGGTATGTGCGATGTAAGGGAAAACCCCGGTTTCTGCCCTTGAACGGTGGTATAAGCGAGCCATGGCCTCCACAGTCGGACACTCGGGGGGCTTTGAACGTAACTGGGGGGCAAAGAATGGCTAGCGATAACGGATCTCCCAGGGTCATCCAGGTCAACAGGACGAGAAGAACCACCGGGGGGCTAAGCGCCCCCCCAGACCCCCCAGACCCCCCCGGTGGACACCCCCACGTTCTTACTCACCTGCGAGGACTGGGCCATTCAGAGAGTCCTCGGACAGATACCAGGAAAACTAAAATTAGCCAGCATATCGTGGGCGCATACTGGCTAGCGATAACGGATCTCCCAGGGTCATCCAGGTCAACAGGACGAGAAGAACCACCGATAGTTTGACCATCAGAGGAGAGGTGAACCAAAGAGCTGTCATACGTACTTTAGACACTGGTGCTTCAATTTTCCTGGTTCGCAGCGGTATCCTAGAACCAGACAGCTTGAGAACGCTTACAACCAATTTCGTCCTACGAACGTTCACTGGAGAGAATGCACCTATGCGAGGGGAAGCGGACATCACATTAACTCTCTAAAATCACGAAACTACCCCGAGTACACGCCTTTGCTGTTACAACCGTCGACCCGACCGTTAGGAATGATATTTTGTTCCAGATGTTCGATAACCGCCATTGGAAACTTCTAGAAATGTCTGTTCCCGATGATGTCATGCTCCAAATATTCGATCACCGCCAATCGTAGACTCGAGAAGAAAACTGTTCTGCAAATTTCGGCCGTCCTATATAGCGGGTCATTTGCGACAGAAGAGTCAGTCAGAATTCGGCATTCAGTCAGAAGATAGTCTTGGGAATATTGTTGAGCATTGTAATTGTGAACAAGTGTTGTATTGTTAAGTTGTGTTTCAAAGTGGAAAAAATGGATTGAAATTATCGGACTATTTTTGAACCCAGTTTCGTAACAATATTCTGGCAAAATCTCCACTCTTCAGTCCACAGAAAAATGCCAACAAGATACAGGGCACTTTGGAAACAATCTTATGTCCGACTTGTATACTCCACAATGTTACCTTAGCACCATATATTTTAGAAACGAACTGTGATATATATAATGATGTTCGCTAATAACCGAAATGATGGGTTAACATATTTTTAATTATTATGACCAACTTTTCTCCATTCATAACTAAAAAGTGGAAAAAGCCTTACGTACTGTAAGGAAATGTATATACCTCTTCCAAAATTGTCATGTAAGAGCATTCACTTCAGGTATATTCACAGATCCTATTTTATTCAGTTTACTCCAATATTAATCAACAACATTGTACTGTACAGTTTGCTGATGACACGTCCTTCATATTGAGTTCTGCTTTATGTGAAGGTTTATCTGACCAGGCAGGTACTGCAGTTGCAAATATGCTTAATTACTGCTCCAGAAACGGCCTCGCACTAAATAGCATCAAAACAAATACCATTGTTCTCTAGCTTAGAGAAATGGATTGTAGTATATTGGTTAGAGCAAATACTAAATCTATTGTACAGAAACAATCAGTCAAATTCTTAGGGTTGAACATTGACTCCCAATTATCCTGGAATGATCATATTGACTCTATTTCTAATAAATTATCCAAACATTGTTTCGTTATTTGGAATCTTAGGAATTCTGTCCCCATTAATATTTTATTAAGCTATTACTATGCCTACGTCCACTCAAGTCTAAATTATTGCTTAGTCTGCTACGGTAACTGCAGTAGATTGAATAATCTGTTGATTTCGTAAAAAAAAATATTAAGAACCATGTGTTTCAAAAATTATGGTGATTCCTGTAAGCAGTTATTCACTGAATTACAAATTTTAACTGTGATATCCATGTATATTTTGAATTGTGTCACTTACATTAATAATCATTACCACAAGTTTCAGCGAAGGGATACTATCCGCATAGCCGCTAATTATACTCTCAGACAAAATTAAAATCTGATCATTTCTGTTCACAAATTAACATCTGTATCAAATGGACATCATATTATGTCTATAAAAATATTTAATAAACTTCCATATTCATTAAGAAAATGTCTAATCCCATAAATTTCAAAAATAGCGTTAAAAGTATTCTCTTCAAAAATGCCTTTTATTCACTAGTTTAATATTCTCAAACTGATCTGGCTGCTTGACGTCATGATTGTTTGCTTGTTTACTATTTTACTGTTTATACTATATATTTTTTTAAATTGTTTTATATGATTATCTCCTACCGCTACTATTGCATTATTTTTTTATGTATATAAATATATATATATATATATATATATATATATATATATATATATATATATATTTCTCACATGTATATTCCATATTTTATCACTTGATTTTTTAATTCCTATTTTTACTTGTGTATTTGACGATTTCCATGCTTGTAAAAAAGTCTCAGGAAAAAAAGATTGATTGATTGATACTCTGAAATTCATATGAAAATGCAAAAACTTTTGAGTTTTATTCCTAGGAAACTGAAAATATACGTTGAATGTGAATTATTTCACACTGAATTACATCAAATTCGCTGAAGGATAATTTTCCTTCTGAAGCATGCACTGCTCTAAAATGGGTAAATCTCAAATGGTCATGCAGCTGAATGATCTCTCTTTCTTGAATAAAAACATATTGATACGATGGAGAAAAATGATCTACCGAATATATACCGTTCGTAAGTTTTTGAAAGGAGTATCATGCATATATGTTGGGCGATATAGACATGGAGGATAAGAAACACAAATTTCAGGGCTGGTTCACCAAGATTTCCCAAGCGGGACATGAACCGACTTTATAATAGTATACATAAAAAGATGTCACATATGTTCTTTACCCAGATGGAAAAGTGGAGGAATAGTCCAAGGGTTCTATTCTCAAATCTGGAACTCGATATGTCACATAAATGTCTGATTAATATTTATGTTGTATTCTATCGTTCCAATGGTCTGAAGTCATCTACACTTTCATGTCGCATGATATTGATGGTTTTTGAAGTAACGTTCATCGTCTGTTGGAAGTTATATATTGTTTTATTATGATGGCACATGACTTAGAACTGTTACTAGCCATATAAAATTTGTTAAATACTGAACATGCCCCATAATTATTATTATTATTATTATTATTATTATTATTATTATAAAAATATATTTGCAGACATGCTATTAGTGTGTTCTTCCACTCTATTTCCCAATAACTGTTCTGTTTGTTCAATATATATTTTATCAGAATTCCCGTACCTGATTTTGTAAACTTAATTTCACAGCGACTCTTCAAGCAATTCATCTTTGAATTTTGGAGAAATTATTTTTATTTTATTTTTATTGTAGAGGGCTATCGATAGTTAGTCATTCTGCCGAACCTGGCTGATTTTCTCGGATAGTCCTTCAATATACGTTAATCTGCAATTTCTTACATTAGTGGGATCCGTATTGATATTTGAGTTAGCACGATTATGTAGAATTCTATTTTAGAGTAACATATTTTTTTTTTCTACATGATATCTTCCATCCCTGAGGGAGATGGCTCTATGTTTTGAACCTTCGATGATGGACGTTTCCTGGGAGATGGGGTAATTGGAAAAAAGTTGAGAATTCTTCCCGTATCACTAGATTTTCTATAACAATTGCTGGACAAGCTACCATCGATTTTTTATTATTAATGTGTCAAGAAAAGGACAACAACTGTTTTATTTTCTAAAGTGAACTGAATGTTTGGGTGGAAAGTATTGGAAAGAGTCATTAACTATTCTTTACTATCTCGGGGAACAGCTGTCACAGAATGAAAATGGTACTTTGAATGGCAACTTATCAATTCGCTATACTGGGGGAGGCAGGATTACTCATTGATGTGCCATCCAGTTGTTTGTAGTAGATGGCATTGACTTTGCCAAATGTACTATTGGTTATGGTTGAAAATAGATCTGAAGGAATCTCAGTCATAACTGCTGAACATTGATTTGTTATGTTATATTTGAAGTCTGGAAGTAGACTGTGTAATAGTTAATTAATATGTTCAGCCAATGAGTATGAAAGTGCATGGTACCACTTATGTATTTTGGTCGAACCATATATTCTCGGACAACATTGATTATAGACTTATAGGCTACTTTTTCTGATATGACTTTTTTCCAAGAGTTTTTTTATTTGTCCAATACCCTGCAATCGTTTCGAGTAAGATAGATCTGGACGCAATCACATCAAAATACTCTGGGTGTGAAATCTTGAGTTCATTGGACTTATGGAAGTAGGTGGAAATTTCTTGAGTACATACAAAATTACAGTTTGCTGTGATAAAGGGTAGATGAACATCTAATGATTACTTCAAAAAATATCAAAATAAATTTGGAATTGAGTCGAACCGTTTATGAAA